>CAJNRD030001124.1:24630445-24662160 GCA_905319865.3 Cotesia congregata
TTTACCACAAATAAATGATATATTTCTGACAAATAATAAAATAATTCGAGTCAACTGTTATATTTACTTGTACCAAATATATATGGTTGTCACAAAGAAATATTTAAAAAAATGACAAATAAATTGATTTATTTGAGACAAATAATTCTTTTTTTCTGTGTTGTTAGCGAAAATCAAAATTTTTATTAATTTAGCAAAGCGCAATACTTTACTAGGTATAGGTAGAATGATTAATTCGTACGGCGTATTGAAAATGTATACTAATTCTAAGCTTCATTACAAGAAATTCATAAACATACACTGATAAAAAAATTTACTTGACTCAAGAGCCAAACTCTTGAACCAAGAATTCCATTTTGAAGAAAATGATTTTCTTTAGTCAAGAGAATAAATTTTTGACTCAAGAAAATTTTCTTAGATCAATAATTTATTCAGCATCATGACAATAAAAATTAAGTTTTTCAATACTCCCTAATTGATTAATTATAATTAATTCACTCGTTTTTTTTTAAATGTAGTTTCAAAAATATCCTATAATTAAGTCATTCAGGAATAGAGTTATTTAAGAATAAAGATATTTACGAATAGAATTATTTAAGAATAGAGATATTTACAAATAGAGTTATTTAGAAATAAAGACAATTGAGAATAGAGAAATTTAGAATAAAAGTTAATTTACGAATAGAGTTATTTAAGAATAGAGATTTTATGACCAAGATTTTACTTTTTGGTATTTGAGTATATAGGTCTATTTTTATTAATTATTTAAGTATTAATGGAAATATTTATTATGATTATGGCGGTGATTATTATTTAGTGTTACCGAAGGTGTGATTAAATTAAGAAATTAAGCGTGTGAGAATTTATTTTGAAGCCGAGCGAATTAAGCGAGCAAAAGAAAATAATTGTAAAAGAAATTAAAAGACCGGGGAAATTATTTTAAGTCCCAAGCCGATTTAGTATGGGAAAGCGACGAATGGATATAAAATAAAAGAAATGACGATTATTATTTTGTAAGAAATAATTTAGGTAAGCGAAAATTTTATAAGTCCCAAGCAAGTTTCAGTATGGGAACTCGACGAATGGATAGAGAATGAAAGAAATTACGATTAAAATAATAAAGAATTGTGAATTTGCCGAAACGAATGGATGTATAATGAAAGAAATAACGATTATTATTTTAAAGAATTGTGTTTGAAAAATAAAAACTTAGAAAATTTTCGACAATTGATGAGCTTGCGCGAGCCTCGATAGATGGCGAAGATGTTTCGTTTGTAGTGATAATTCAAAAATATGTTAAGTTCCGTTTTGAAAATGATTTTGACAAGCAATTCTTTCTCTGGAGAATTACTCGGGCGAATACTCTTCACCAAGTAATTCTAGAGGATGATACTCTACTTGGAGTCTTACCAAGACCCAGGTAAGTATCAGGGACCGACCGGATGAAAGTGCGACTTCCCGTGCCGAGGCCTTCAGCTGAGGTACGGTAGGTGATCATAAGCCGTGCAGGTGGGAGCAAGGAGGATACTCTCCACTTGCTCTCAGGGTAGAGTTTAGGACCCCACAGGGATGACGGCTAGTCGCCCTGGGGGGAGGGGGGTGTTATTGGGAAACTAGTTGTATTTTGTAGGCCGCGTTTTTGAGTTTAAACCCCGAATATCGTCGTGTATGTTTTGGATAGAAAGTTTCTATTGTATTAATGTAATTTGCTTATATTGTTTATTGAGTTTGAAACGCGTTAATGATTTTGAACCGCGAATATGTGTGAAAAGAGTGTTCTAATGTATTGGTTTACATTGTTTATATTGGTTAATTTGTTTATATTGTTTATATTGTTTATTAACATGATCAGGTCAATAAAGAGGTTTTTCTTTATTTTGATTTATTTAAAATGAAGTGTTTTCTTGATATTTTTTGTTATATTTTGTAATCCCCGTTTATGACCCTGGACTTCGGCGAGCTTCAGATTCGAGCAACGGGGACGTTTGTGTCGCAGTATACGTTCATTTGTTTTAGTTTATTTAAAAACACTCAAAAATTACCCGTTACAATTTTTACGAAAAGAGTTATTTAGAAATAGTTATTATTTCGGAATAGAGATATTTAAGAATAGAGTTATTTAAGAATAGAGATATTTAGAAATAGTGTTATTTAGGAATTGAACTATTTAGTATAGAGATATTTACGAATAGAGAAGTAAAGAGTAGAGTTATTATCTTGCTATTTATATATTTATTTATTCTTGTGTCAACAAGTTAAAGTATTTAGTAATCAATAAATATATATTTTTGTTTTATATAAAATTAATAGATGTTTGATCCTTTTAATGAAATAGCATGTTTTGAATATTTTATGTTACTTGCATCCATAGGATAGTCGAATAAGCTTCGTTTCTGTTATTTTATGGGTAAAAATATTAAAATAAATCCGACACCAAAAAATAAAACTTTTATTAATTTTTTTAATCAATATGGCATACTTTTTTTATTAATAAAAAAAAGAGTTATGTAATTGTGCAAAAACGTTATCAATAGGGCCAGGAAGTTGGCGTTTTTTATTTATTCAAACATATGAATGCTCATTTAAACAACTGCGAAAGTCCTGGCCCTAGTTATCATAAAAAACTATCTATTTTCAGAAAAAATCACCTGCGTTCCAAACGGTTGTTAGCTACTGTAAAGATTATGAGTTGCCTTTTTTCAATTTCATAAAAAAAACGAAATAGTTATGAAGCTTTGAGGATCAACGTATCTTATTAATACCAACATACCCTCAGATAATGATCCAGATGGTGACACGCGTTAATATCCCCGGACAAAATATCCCCGCGTTTTTGTTGGTTTAATTTTGAATAAACACACAAACACACTAAAAAAATAATGTTGAGATTAATTTTCAAATTTTTATTGATGAATTTTTATATTTTTAAGAATTTTGTCCGGGGATATTAACGCACGTAACCGATCCAGATATTCTTCTTTGGCCTATTTACTATCGGCCTATTTACTATCGTCTTTATTATCAAAATGATTCAATTTTTAGATACATACTAGTTTACACTCTTAAAGATTCTGCTTCCTGTTGCTCTTTAGAACTTCTAACTGAAAATAATTAACTTGATTCAAGAGAAAAATCTTAAACCAAAAACATAATTTCGAAGAATTTGATAATTTTGAATCAAGTCCAAAGACAAATTCTAAAATAAAATTAACTTTAAAATTTCTTAATTCGGTTATTTTTCTGCTTGATTTAAAGCAATCAAAATCTTAAAATTTATGTTCTTGGTTCTCGATTTTTTCTGTTGATTTATATTTAATTTTTATTTTTCCTTTATTAAGACCCAACAACCATATTAATTCTTTTCTCAATGTAAGAATCTGTTTTTCCTCAGTTTTGTTGAACGCAGTTTTAGCTTTACATCTTTTAATACATTCGGGCTACCTACGGAGTCATTGATTATTTTCTGAAAGAAGCAAATATTTTTCACTATTCTTCGGTTTTTCAGTTTCATTATTCTAAGGTTTTTCTTACAATTTCCTCTGCATGAAATTCGGCATCTTTCTCCTCAGAAAATGAGTTGCGTATTTCAGAAATTAATTTTACACTGCATCTAGTCTTTTAATGTCAGCTGAGAAGTTCATTCAACAGATTAGGGTAACGTAATCTAGAATTAATCTTACTAACTTAATATTATAAGGTTAAAAATTAGCGAATTTTCTAGTTTTTTAATGAAATTTTTACACCAATATTTTGTTGATAAGTCACAATTTTCTTCTTTAACTATATTAAAAATGTAACAATTAAAAAAAAAAAGTTTTTTATCGGTAACATAGTTTTCAAATTTTTTATACCCAAAAATAAGGTAAACCTTAACTCTCAATAATTATTGAAAAATTTACTGAAAATAGTATTGTAACTCAAGAATTCTAATTTATCAAAAAACATGTTTTTATTCATTTTAAAATTTTATTCCCGTTAAATAAGAAATTTTTAGAGCAAATGAATTATCCACAAATTAGCGTTAATTCTTTTGACTTGTTTCAACAAAACAAAAAAAATTATTTAAGCACAAAATATAAATAAAATCCCATTGAATAACTGTTGGGTCTTAATGAAGAAAAATAAAATAAAAATGACATCTAATCTTAAAAGACAGCAATTATTTCTATTACAAACGGTGAATGAGCGTCTCGTTTATGAGGACAATTAGTATGATTTCTCGCGTAGAACTGGTTACTGTAATGATCTATTGATATTTATAAAAATAAAAATGAAAGTTAAGAAGTAGAGATTATTATTATTTTTTTTTTCTCTTAACTTATATTAACAATTTTTATTTTATTTTATGTTTGTGTGGTTCTCAATGAATGAATTTTAAAAATACACGCACACATGTAACTTGCCGGCCTTGATCTTTGGCGCTGCAATCGCCCGAAGCAACTAATGTAACGAACGTTCGATGCTACGAGCTCATACTTTCACTAATATAATAATGTAATGTAACGTAATGTAATGTAAGTTAAGTACTGTATAATTCAACACAACTCATTACTTTTTTCATACTACTATTAGTTACAGTTTTTTGTCTTATCAGTTTTTATTTGTACCACTGAATTTACTGATTCTTTTTTTTTGCTTTCATACATTCAAACGAATTGTACATTTATATTCAAACTGTTTTTGCTTTCATATTCAAATTATTTTTACTTTCTCTCTGGTATTATTCATTTCTATAACTTTTTGAAAAAAAAAAAAAAAAACATCTCAAATACATTAAAATTGACAATTTTTGTTTTAATTATCTTCGATAGTTTAAAAAAATCAAAATTTTTTCCACTCTCAAAAATTGATAAATATGTATCTTATTTTTTAACAAATGTCTTAATCAAATTACAAGTGTCCATCGATTCCGAAAATTCTTTTGTTACCGTTTTGATAGAAACAATTTATTTTAATTTTTTTCCAAAATTTTTGATAAATTCGTGTTTAATTTTACAATGTAACCTGTGGAATAATGAAAAAAAAGAATAAATAATAATTAAATAGAATTGTTTAACAGAGACGCAATAAGTTGAGAACCGCAGCAGCAATTCTAGGTTACACGCTTAGCGTCGAGTTTCACTTTTTCGAAGTTTTAAGCCACACGCTTGTCGAGCATCAGAACCGTACTTGGTTCTTAGTTGATATGACTAGGCTTAACTATCTTTCAGGCCCAGGCTTTGGATTAGGTTCTAACTATAACTAAATTTTACTATAAAGGTATCTTCTGAAGAGGATTTATCTCTATTATAGGTAACAGGTTTTTCGTTATATATCATTTCTCTAAAGATATAGGGGAGGGGGGGGGGCAAAATGGGGTAGGGGTGGCAAAATGGGGTACCCCCAAAATTTCGTAAAAAATTTTTTTTTTCCAAAAAGCTTTTTTAGCTTTCTAAAATATATTTTAACGTCATTTCCTACAATTTCAGAGGAAAAAAAATTTTTTTTACATGCAGTAAAAAAAATTTCGTCAAATTTAACACAAATATTTGTGTTACTGACTGTTTTTACACAAACTAATGTCAATTCTACATTCTAGTATGTTAAATCAACACATGAGAATGTAAAATTATACACACTAAGGTGTAATTTGCTACACAAAAATTTTTACACTTTACAAATTGACGAAAAATTTTTTACTGTGCAGTAATTTTTATCGCCATTGTGCATCATAATAATTTTTTTTTCACATCTAAAATTTTTTTTTCTAAATTTTTAAGTTCCCACTTTCCAAATAAATGATTTAAAAAAAAAAAAAAATCGGGAAGTCATTGGTTCCAAGCCAGTTTTCGAAAATCAAGTTCTAAATATCGTTAAAAAATAACATTTTCTTATCGATAAGTCTACAAAAGAACCCAGAGAGAGGAACAAATCTCCCAAAAAATAGACATTATTAGTTGAAGCAATATACTTCTAACAAAAATTGAGCTGGCAAAAAAATTTTAAAACTTTGTAGTAATTTTTAACAGGTTTCGTTAGAATAAAAATAATATCAAGATAAAAAAAAGAGTTCTCTTGAAAAAATTCTGGTTTTTGGATCTCCCGGTCAAAAATTTTTCAGACTCATAGTTTCTCACGCAATTCAAAGTAATAGCACGAAAAAATGATTCATAATTTTTTTGCACTTTCTTTCTTGGTTTAGGGGTTCAGGAAAATATTTTCAAACTGAATAATCTTGTAGGCCAGGAGATCTTATTTTTTAAATTAAATATCTCACAAGCGTACCGAATGATTTTCAAGAAATTGGCGGCCTCTGACTCAGTTTTCTGAGCATTGATGGTTAAATTATGACATCAAAAAAATCCGAGAACAAATTCGATGTTATTTGATAAAGATACTTTTTTAAAACAGTTAACGTACGATTTTTTTTCAATACATCACCCGATTTTGATGCAGTTTGCAGCAATCAACGTAGTTTTTTAAATTAAAGAGCTGATTAGATTCTGGAATTGATCGTTACATCTGCTTGAAAGCTGTTAAAAAAAAGTCTTTTTAAATTTATGAGGAAGTCTAAGTTTCGCTGAACCTTATCGAATGACGCGAATGTCGTTCAAATCAGTGGAGTCGCTCAAAAGTTATGAGAGGTTTACACTCACACACGCACACACATACACACATGCTGATAGAAATCCTCGTAGGAATATGAAGAGCTACTTCCTATAGAACCTTAAAAATATGGAGATCAAATTAGAACTTGATTTTTGAAAACTGGCATAGAACCAATGACTTCCCGATTTTTTTTTTTTACATCAGTTATTTATAAAGTGAGAAATTAAAAATTTAGAGAAGGAAATCTTCGATGTGAAAAAAAATTTATTATGATGCACAATGACGATAAAAATTACTGATGTAGAAAAAATTAGAAAAAAAAAATTTTTTTGGTTTTTATAAAAAAAAATTTTTTTTCTCTGAAATTGTAAGAAATGACGTTAAAATATATTTTGGAAAGCTGAAAGAGCTTTTTGGAAAAAAAAAATTTTTTTACGAAATTTTGGGGGTACCCCATTTTGCCCCTCCCTCCCCTATAATGAATGCAAATTATATTCATATTGAATGAAGCTACTTTATTTTTAATTAATTTTTATGCATGCGAATTTTGTTAATAGCTGAATTTTTTTATCAAATATATATTTGTCTAATTAATTTGCTTTCAAAGAAGAAAACATAAAAATTACAAGAAGGAAAAATATATAATAAATATTAATAAGAATTAATGATAATTATGATTAAGAATTTGTGGACAATGCACATAAATTGACTATTGATAGAGAGAATGTCAATAAAATCGAATGTGTGGTCTGAGAACTCAAAAATAGAAACCTACGTTCATTGTCAAACGTATCTAACGACCTGAAAATTTTTAACAGACTATTATTACTATACTGTCTATGCCTCAACATGGATTGGCCTAAACATGCATGCCGAAGTCGTAATATAATGTTTGGTAGTGAAACTTTCTGTCACACGGGCTTAGAATACTCGAAAAGTTAAGACTGAACTTTCGTTTTTGGAAGAACGTATCCAATAAGATTAATCGTTGATCTAACTACATAGATATTAGATACATGTGATAAAGCGGCAGTATGGTAAAAAAATGTATGCTATATTTATTGAAGTTTATTATTCATCGTTTCAAACAAATTAAATCTCTATAATTATAAACTAGAAAATTTTTATGGGTTAATCAATCATATACTTTTTTTTAAGTTATTTATCAAAGAGTTCCCACGAGAAAAATCTTACCAGTTTCTTACAAGGTTCAGAATTGTTTATTAGGACTTCTGGATGATTACGATAATACATACATTATGAGCTTAATGTAGGTTATTGTTTTTTTAAACTTTAAACTTTATAGATGTAAGTAAAAATTATGTATGAAGGGTTCGGTTTTATTTGAATAATTTGAAAAAAATCTCAATAGAATCATTAGCGCATTTAAAGAAAATAATATTGAAGAACCTTATCACCTTGATTTGAGTATAAAAATTCTTAAACTAAGAAATTTTTTTTTTATTTAAGTAATTATACTTGATTCAAGAAAAACTTTTAAAACACAAAAATATTTACATTGGATGTTAAGAAAAATATATCTGATGATATAGATTATTACTATTGTTAGCCTTGGAATAAATACAAAATCTCTCATGAAATACTGATAATAAGGAAGTAAAATCAAAGAGTTATTTCTTTTGTAAATGGACTAATTTGTACATAAACATAAAATAAATATCATGTTACCCCTAGCAAATTAACCCATGTTGCAACAAATAATATTTTGAGAAGATAAAATATTACACTCCGTATAAATAAATGTATACATTACAATAAAGGATAGATTTGACTTGAAGAACTTTTTCGACAGAAAAAAATGGAAATTATCAAAATTTCAAAAACAACTTCCAAAATTTTTGAAAACTTTCAATTTTTGTATCGGTAGACGAAAAAAGTAAAAACACTTTAAATTAGCAATCGCTTTCTTTTCTCATGAAATAGATAGACTTCAATTATAATTGTTATTAAGAAGATCGAAACATTCATTGAGAACAACAGTGCGAAAATAATTGAATAGTACACAGAAAAAAACTTTTATTAAAACTAAGAAAATTTGTTAAAAGGCTTAAGTTGTTTTGGAGCAGGAAGAAATTTTCTTGAGACGAAAAAATTTTTATCAATCAGTGAAACTTTACTTCGATCAATCAAGAGAATTTTGGTTTCCCTAAATAATATTTTGAGTCACGGAAATTAATCTTCCAAAAAACAATTTTTCTTTCTGTGTAAAATTTGCAAACATTTGCTATCAAAAACCGAATTCCGAAAGTTTCATACCGATAGTAATCACTTATAAATGATCTGAAGAATTAATAACTGGAATTATAAGATTTATAATGACCCTTATATTTTTCTCATAAATCAATAAATTTGGATTGATTTTAATGAACGATGTCTGTTACTCTGAAATAGAAAGAAAATATATAAGGAAAAGAATTTATCTCATCTGAACAGAGCCGATTCTTGATGTGTCTATTGAAAAGCTTACGATCTCTTATCTGATTGAACCACATGTGTCAACGCTTCTGCAAATCTAGTTATTTCAATACTGAAAGAAATTGTCGCAAGGTGCTTTATTTTCTTCGCCTTTGATGCTGAATCTCTTCAAGAACGTGCACGTAAACTGATCCAGCTAAAGATATTTCAAACAGATTGAAAAAAAAAAAAGCATTATGGTTAGACTCTCTCCTTCACCTTACGAGCACAATTAAAATGCTTTGACGAAACTTAAAAATTTCACTTGCAAATCTTTTAGAGTTTGTCAAATTTCCTATTTAATAATAATTTTTTGCTTTTACCATTTTAAACTGCAATAGTTTCTGATTTATTTTCGTTGTCTTTTAACAATTTTCCAAATTTATAGTAGAATATAATCTATGGAATAATTTAAATACTTTGTAGGCAGGTTCAAATAGTTATAAATATTAACTGAAAACAGTATACAATTTACACATATGACGCCGAAATCCTAAACACATAATTTATTAAGTATTCAGGATTCGTTAAAGTATTTGAAAAAAAAAAAAAATAATAAAAAAAATTTGAACCATGAAGTAAATGCTATAAATATAAGATCACTCTGCCTTATAAAGGTAAATTCCGTCACGTTTATATGGATTCACAGATAAAGCCCGACGGCTTATACTATAAATCCAAAGAAAATAGAAAAAAACAAATTACAAAAGAAAAATTTACGATTATTCGGAGACCTACATTTCTGATTCTTAAGAGAACCTGCGTTATTGTCGTAAAATTTATTTAAATTCAAAAAGTTACGAGTAGGAAATGGTTAAGTTGTACTTTTGTTTAACAAATTTATCATGCATTGGTTTTTGAATCTAAGGAATTCGACGAATTTTAGAAACCAAGCATTCGAAAACGTTTAAATGGATATAAATAATTGAAACTCGATGGAAAATGATAATATTAAATGTTGTTATTATTAATATAGCTTTAATAATTATAATTAAGGTATGCTTAAAGAAATTATTCGACCATTCTAAATAAAGAATAATCGAGAGTAATATCCTTAACTGATACATCCTTATCTCATTATTTACATTTATGTACTCAAATAACATAACTTTATTACGATCTTCTACCTACATACTTTCTCTAAGATAGGTTCCTAAGTATGTCATTGGGTCTATCGAAAGTAAATAACTACACTCTCAGCGCATACATAAGCTTATTTTGAATCTTCTTACTCGCAGTATTGCGCAATATTATAGATAATAACAATAATAATAATAATAATAATAATAATATGTATTGTAAAATTTAACTCTATCTATGCTACTAAATTTATAAAATCTGATCATATCAATGTAGGTCAGTGAGTCATACGACTTTGTACAATCTATTCAAATACAAATAAAATTTAAATGTCGGCTGCCTAAAACGAAAGTGTCATCGATATTTTGGAAGTAAGAATAAAGTGCACAGAGGGGGAAAGAAGAGAAAGGATGGAACGATATGGACGAGTGAACATGAAGAACAACACGTAATTCTCTCTCACATCCGTATGTTTATATATATAAGTAATGTATATATATTTATAACTAAAAAACAGCGAAGGCCACTTTTTCGGAAAGGCGAGAAATTCGTGTGCGTGTTACTACGCACAGCAGCCGCTAATCGAGGGAGAAAGTTATTCACGTAGATATACATGTATAATGAGAGTTATATTAGTCTTCAGTATATACATATATTTACTATATGCATACAATGTATATACCCACTTACTAACTTGAGTGTATTGCATTCAGAACTCATGAGGTCGTCGGATGCACCGGGTTTCCCTTTCAGACTCGGCTATCGTGAATAAATTTGTGCACGTTGCACATCTTATAGATAAATGTTACGAAACAAAAATGAAGAATACAAGTTTATTGCCTAGAAAATTATAATATGCATAAATTGTCCTATGGAAAATAATAAAAATGTAAATATATCTTTTACATTGTTAAGCATAATTTGAAAATTACAGTATGAAACTTTTATTTCCTTTTTATTACCTGACAATTGAATCCAATTTTCATTAATATAAAAAAGAGTCTCAATAAGTTTAATGTAGGTATTTAAAGATTTAAGTATGAATTTTAATTGCTGTGTTAAGGATCTATCTGTTTTTTTTTTAATGAATTTGAACGTAATTTTATTAACTACTAATTTTATTACTAAATCTTGAATTTTCTATGTAATAAAAGTAACACATAAAAATTATAGTAATTAACAAATTTGTAATAATACTAATATGATAAATAAAAAAAACGCAAAAGAGAAAGTGAAAAAAAAAAATTAATTGAATAGGTGATGTATTTAAAATATTTAAAAAAATGATCCTATCTATTATATTTCAAATTATCCGCGCTTACTGATACGCTATTTATATACATCATCTTTCAGCATTGCCAACATTAAAATAAAGAAAAGTAATGGAAACCTTTTGTTCTAGCGCTATAATTTTGACTAATCAAGATTTTAATTGTTTTTATTATTAAAAATTTTATATTGTAATCGAAATAATACAAATAATTAACTACTGGAGTAAAATTATGAGTATTTATTATGATCTTTTGATGAATATCGATAAAATATACAAAAAAGAAAATTGTCGACAGATGTCCAGTTCGAAACATTTACCTTTCCTTTAGATTGTGTTTTCTTTAAATTATAGGATAATTTCTTGGCTCAATGATTCTTTTTCTCGGCTCAAGAACCATATTTTCTTCAAAATTTTATTCTTGGTTCAAGATTTTTTTTCTTGAATCAAGTTGATTTTTCTATCTGTGTTTGATCGTTATTTTCGATACGTATGCGCAAAGATAGGTATTTTAGTAAGCTTGAAGTGACGTCACGAGGCTGACATTATGGGTGCATTCTCAACAAAAACGAGTACGTTGTTATCAGTCAAACGAAGCGAGACCAGATATTACGAACGATGTTTTGTTAAGAATGTATCCATAACCTCAGACGAGTGTCATCACTTCAAGTTCATTACCAAAATACCTACCTTAGCGGATTTGTATCGAACAAAATTTTTTGTAATATCAACGGTGAAACTCGGATTTGAGAGAATGCAAACAAAATTTATTAAAGTTTAAAGCAATATTTTTAAGCGGATATAAAAATCTTGTTTACAAGAATCGACTTGTCGACAAAATTTTTTTTTTCGATTTATACTTTCCTTGACGGACGATTGTAGAAGTAAACGAAACTAAATATCCTATAGTAATTTTTAGCATCCGTGCGGGAATGTAGAGACAAATAGAGAGAGAGAGATGTCACTTATCGATATGTGTGCGAGAAAAGTCGACTCAACTATAGCAGGCCAGATATCATTCATTTTACCCCTCCTAACTAATATAGCTCGAAAATCCAAGTTTCGCGGTTGATATTACAAAAAATGATTTTCTTGGTTAAAGATTTCTTTTTTTGCAGTTTAATTTCGATGAGAATCATTGAGTTATAATCAATGCATTAACAGAGTTTAAGGACAAAAAATGGTATTCACGTAAATAAAAAAGATATTTTTTGTCGAATAAAATACTAAACACTAAAGCGAATAAAACCTGACCACAAAAGTCTTATTCTCACAATGAGCAGTAAAACTCTTAATCTGTCAAAAGGCAATTTTGTACAAGTAATATAAGTATACTCGATATATAATACGACATTAATAAAGTTAACCGATCAATCACCTTAACTCGCAAGTAATAAACGATTGTTATGTTATGTGAAAAATAGATAAAAGTAAATAATAAAAATTACTAGAGCAGTAGTAAACTATTAAAGTGAGCTAAAACTGCAACAGAGAGGAAATAGGAGGCGTTGAGCTGAGTCCGGTGTTCACAAGTAAACCGGTTACCTGGCAACTCTTACACGATCGCCTTACGATGGTCGGCGATCGTTTCGCTCTCAGCCCGCATCCGTCGAGCGATGCGGTTAGTAGGTTAGCTACTTTTCCTTTCCATGTTATCCAACTTGCAGCGTAACAGTCTCGACACTCGGTATCCTACTCGCGCGATCGGTAGCATACTACTATTGCCGCTCTCAATTTTTAAAATACAGACACATACTTTTATATATATATATATATATATATATTGACACGCCTTTAGAAGTTGTGTTTTATGTACAAGAGAAAATCAACCACGAAACATTACACGTAATAACGGAATGCCTGACCCTGGCAATCGAATGACGAACCGACGAATAATATAATAATGAACACGAGTACGTCATATTATATATATATATATATATATATATATATATAAATGAGCAGTACTAGCAGAACTCGTTCATTTTAGACAATAGATAGATAATTATTGCTAGTTTCAAAAATGTAAGAAAATTTTTTAAATTTTGGATTTGGAATTAAAAAAAAAGTATTTTTTATTTTTTACATCTCTTGTCTAGTATTTGATTGATGATTGAAAAATTGGGGGTTTTTTTTTACTATAGATATCTAAATAATTTTTGAACATGATTTTTGTTTTGTTTGGCATGTCGAATAGGAACGACTCAACTTAGTGAATTTAATGAATTTTTAAAATTAAATATTCAATCAAAAGAATATTATTTTAGCTTTTTGAAACGTTATTTGATTCCTAGGAATTTATTTTTAAACTGAGCAACAAAATTTAAAAAAATTGTATGGACAGACAAAGCCTTAATAGTTGTATATTAATAAAAAATTTTAATTCACTTTTTCGATCAATCAATCAATTAATTCTACTCACAAAAAAATAATAATTTTATAAAATCACTTGGGTTGTTTGATTTTGTCTTAAAAACTTTTTTAAACCAATTAATTAGTATACTATAATAATATTTTATTTATATCTAGATATTGTAAATCTAAATTGTTCTAAAAGTTAATGTAACACTTAATTAAGTCTAAGTATTCTCTATACATTAAAAAATATTTCATATTTATCGAAAAATTAGTTAATTATTTACAATGAAAAAAACGTAAAGCAAACTCTACAGACAAGTTCTATTAACAACAGATAACAGTTCAAGATAGTCATTGAGATTATTCTTATAATAAGTTTAAAATAAGAATAGAGTAAAAAACGAAAAATTAATTTCATTTTAAAAAATAGTTTAGAGTTCTTAGTATCAATTATTGCAAATATTAAATTGTTAAATATTTTGAAAAGCAGAATTATTACAAAAATACTCTTAAAAGCATCCCATGTGGTTACAAAAGACAATTAATATTTTCAATTCAAATTTTAACCATGGAAAGATGTTCTTTTCTTAACTCTGCAGCACTCTATATTTCATAAACCTGCGAACGAAACTGTTCGAAAGCATTAACTTTTTTTTCTAATATCTAGATCTGTTGGAATTAATTTATTCATCAATTTTTTTTCTTCAAGCAAAGATAATCCAAAAGAAATTTTATCGATCAAAGCCTTTTGAATAGAAATAATCCATTTTTTCCTTTTATTCTTCAGGAATTCCCATGTAGATTGGTCATCCCCATCAATATCTGATGTTCTACGGAACGCGCGATTTATCACAATCTCCAAGTCGAAAGAGTGGCATTATAACAAAGCTTTCGATTTCTTTATAGGATCACTATAAAGCAAAAGATTTTGTAAAATGATAAAGGAACCTCTATAAGCTGCCATATAGAGTATCAGAATATCCGAATCTTCTTTTCTTATAGTCCAACTATCAGCACGGTAGATAATCAAAAATAAATTATCACCTTTCCTGGTGTCTTCATGTTTCAATTGTTTTTCGTCATTTCGAAAACCTCCATACTTTTTAGGGTAGAACAAATAGCGGATAGCCTGAAAACCATCATTATCATGAACATATTTGACTGAATAGATACATATAGTTTAAGTAAATAAAAGCGTATGAAAAAACAATTATCAGTGGAAAATATTGCTTTGTTCTATCTTTAAAAATTTTTTTAATTTATTAATTAGTATTTTGTCTATGTGTAGATATTATCATTCAATTAAAAAAAAATTAGCCTGTCATTTAACTCAGAGTTTCTATAAGCGTTGTAAAAAATTTCATCTTAATCAAAGACTAAGTTAATTAGTTATATCGAAACAAAGATTGAAAACTCAACAAATTTTCATGTATCAGTATTGGTATATAGTATTAAAAACTTACATATGACGCAGGGCTAAAAACACACACGCACAGGTCCGCGTTCCATCTTATATTCCCAGAACACTCATCATCATTTTGACCTGTTGATCACACGCGGGAAAGAAAAATAAAAAACAAGTTTGCCGTTGAGAAAATTCTTGGGACCATGTTAATTCCGATGAACTCGCTGTATGGTTTAGTTATAAACCTTTTATACTATTATATATGTTATATGTTATATCATATATCTTTTTTCTCTCGAAATAACACAAGAATTCGCTCATCACTGGGCCTCAAACTTAAACTCAAATATTTTCGTTAGACTTTTACTAAAGTTGGTCTTTTCTGCATCCTGTGCTTATAAGCACGTAGTGTGTGTATATAGACACGTCTAGTGTGTAAATATAATAATATTCTGGATGTCGGCGGACATTAGAATGTGAAATAGGTTCGTCAAGGCTGAACATAGTAACTACATAGAACTTAGAACATAGAACATAGGTAACAAACTTAACTCTGCTAAGCGCGACGCTTAGCTGAGAATTGTTGGAACCAACGCCAACTATAGATACAGCCATCAACTCTCAAGTTGTTCACATATATATATATATATATATTTATTATATATACATTTATAACAGATGGATGGAATAGAAGCAAAGAGTGAAGGGAGTTTTCAGTATTGTAGATTGACATACGTAGCAAAGTTTACTTTGTCATAAAATGAAAGTACTTTGAAGCCAAGCGGTGAAGAACCGGAAGTGACGTACCGAGTCACTCTGAGCACCGAAAACCACTTTCCAAATGTTACTACGCTCCAGTCTAATTTAACTGTCTATTTCGGCTTACGTAAGTTGAGACATTATATGTGTATTAAGTTTAAATATACACTCACTAAAACGTTGTGGTACAAGAAAAATTTTAATGTTTTCCATGGGTTAAAAGTCAAACCATATAACGTGACAAACATACTCAATGCAAGGTGATGCTGAAAAGTCAAACGTAAGTATGATTTGAATCAAATTTGATAATACTTTTATAGCTTGTGTTTGTATGAGTATTTATATAAATCAGAAAGTCAAGGAATCATGTAATTGCTGTAATGAAGTAAATTTGTAAACAAACGGTTCGGCAGTGTCATGTTGTTGTTGTGATAGTATCATTGAAAAGTCCTGTATAAATACTTCCTTAGTATTAATATACATAAAGGGGTATTCTAGTCTAGAAGCACAAATTTTAAAAAAAATTTTTTTTTCCAAATGTCATTCCCTTATCAAAATATTCAATATATTTTGAATAAATAAATCACAACTTTCGTATGAAGAGCAGAAAATTTCTCATTTAAAAATTTTACTCTTCAATGAAATTTTTCATTGTTACCAAGCAAGATGAGTATATATTTTTTTTCTTAGAATTTTTGCGGATTGCACCAACTGCATTGTATTAGAAAGTTTAATAATACCTTGTATCATAAAAATTTCAAAAATTTTTCAAAGTTTAATTGTTGAAGTAAAAATTCAGCTTTCTTAAATTGAGATTTTTTTTTACTTTTGATAAAAATTTAAATAAATAAACCTCAACTTAAAACAAAAATCTAGAATTCTTAAAAGAAAATTACATTATTTTTAGTGACAATAATAATCGACTAGAGATACAAAAATCTCAATCCAAGAATTCCAAAACCAAGAGCAAAAATCTTGGCACAAAACAATCGATTTTCTTCATAATAATTTTTACGCTTCAAAATAATTTTTCTTTACTCAAGTTAGCTTTTCTATCAGTACACATATTTCTCAAAATGTCAAAGTATATTTTACAAAATGCTGAAGGCTTCTCATGAAATAACGAATTTCATGAATGACTCCGACATATACATAGCAGCAAGTGAAATTAAACGAAACATAATATCATCTTAGCCAGGCAGAATAATGTCTGTGTTTTTTTTATCAAATATTTTAATTTTCAGAGATGAGTGGTGCACGTGTTACTCGGAGGACATGAAGCGAGCGAGGCAAATAAAAGCTTCAGCTTAATCCAAGTGTATATCTACCTCAACTGGCTCCACTCGACGAAGGCAATCTCACTCTGCGGCTGGATGCCTAGCTCACCGTTCACGATCCGTGACGCTCCGTGACTTCGGATCTAGGCCGATTGTATAATGTCGTGAACGTTTCACTAAAATCGTTAAATAACACTGTACTTTGACCAGATTTCTTGTCTTGCCAATTTTATTATTATTGTTAATGTTATTTCTTTATTACTTTTATAAAAATATATTGTTGTTGTTATTGTTGTAATTGTTTTCAACTGTTATTGTTATTATCATTTATATTGAATCATTTTATTTATATTTTTTTATTATTACTTTATATTATAGTTATAATTATAATATATTTTAAGTTTATTAAATTAAATGCTGGTATATTCTTCATTACCTGACTTGTTTAGATTCACCGTCATGTTTTTACTTTCGATTTCTGTTGATATACACGCACACGTTTCTCTTGTCCTCGAGTAAACGTGCTTACTACTCATGGTGCTGATGAAAGTGGGACGCGCTTTACTGATTTATACTAAATGTATTTAGGGTACAATCAAATTAAACTATTTTTTAACCATTTTATTTTTATTTATAAATCAATCTGCATACTCTTTTTCGTAACACTTGTAAATTATTGTTAGCTTAAATCTAAAAAGCTATTTTTGAAAATAAATAATAATCCTAACTCTATTCAAATATTTTAATCCAGTAATTTATTACTTGTACGGATAAAAATGCACCTATTAAATTTAAGTTTCAATTTAGTTACTCTCTTAATTCCATTGATTTTAATTCTATTGAACCACACGAATAGTCACCCACGCTGATATTTTATCGTTTAATAGAAAGCTTGATGATTCTTCATTCTTCTTAACAGGATATGACGAATTCATACCACAGAATATCCTGTTTGGTTTACTCAGTTAATATTTTTATGAATGATTCTTATAATATGATTTTACTCTAAAACGCTTTGTGTTCTTGCATTTATGAAGTCTATGTGTAGACTTTTAAATCAAGATAATGTCGCATAATATTACTTTTATTTGTTTATTTTTTATATTTTAAAATTGGAATTCTAATGAAGTTTTAATTAAAACAAATGACAAAGATAAATCATGCATTGATAAATGTAAAGTGTCGATGTGAATATCAAATGAAATTTTTCTTAATTTATGTGAGTTGCTTATTTTATGTCAGCAAATTCATTTGTAATAAGTATTTTCCATGATTTTGCTTTTTATGTATGAATTTAGTTTTGATTTATTACTTTAAAAATAATGATGTTATTTTTTCCTCAACAATTAAACATTTTAAAATTAGTAAAAAATTAGAAAATTTGTATAATTTTCATAGATTGCAATTAGAAATTATTTATAGTTTCTTACTTCAAAAAATAAATCTGTTTATTTTATTTCTTGAAATTCAGAGAGTTACATAATGTTTTTTTTTTCTAATTAAATATTTAAATTTATTTTCACTATCTATGACGAGTTAATTAAAACTGAGAAAATTTTAAAAGAGCTTATCAACAAGAGAAATCAACGATTATGAAATTGTAACAAATTTTTGAATGATTGATTTCTCTTTGAATCTTTAGATGAATAAAAAAAAAAAAAAAAAGTTGAATAACATAAAAATTAATGTCGATAGCTACAAATACAGAAAAAATTTACAGATAACGTAATTTTGTCTATGTTAATTGTTTTTTCTACCGTGACGCTATGGACAATAAATTTCAGAGAAAAAATAAATAATAAATTCATTGCTCTTTGTTAAGATTTTTTTAAATTAATGAAAATTTTCAGAACAAAAAATCAACACATTTTATCAAATAGATCTAGGGAAAATCATATTAAAAATTTTTATTTTATTATTATGAATTTTTTTTTTTTATTAGTATATAAGGTACAGAATAATTTTCAAAATCAGTCTGTTACAAATGATAAATATCTATTAGATGTATGTTGCTCCCGATTTATTTAAGAAAAATTACGATAGTATGATCGGAAAAATTCTTTCATTTTTTTTTTCTGTGTATAGCGCAGTCAGCACTTGGCGCCCGAGATGTGCAAATGAAAAAAATAAATTTCGAAATCCCTATTTTTTAAATGCAAATGTTAAAAAAATACAAAAATTAGTATAAATTATTTTTAATTTCAATTAGTAAACCCAATAAGGGTAAAAACATTTTCCAAAAAATTTTTAAAATCGGTCATCAACATGTAAAGATATAAAATAAAAAAAAATTTAATTTATAAATTATACTATTTATGAGGTAATAATAACTATAATTATCATTAGAAAATAATACGAATAAAATTATAATGAATGTTAATATGTGGTGAATAAAAAATTCATAATTTATAATCCTTTTTTACCTCTGCGCAGAAAATTGCATAACAGGGTACCGATGGCTGCGGTAACAAAAGTAAAGAATAGAAGTTCGAAAGTAAATGCCCCATCAAGACAATGCCCCGGGAAAATAGGGCAGAGTAATTAAGCTGTTATATAACTAGTATAGCTGAAACGTAGTTCGTGGGCCGTAGTGTCTCGGCACGCTATTATTTAAAAGTATACCACAGAGGTTATAGGTTGTGTGCCCGTATATTTAAATTTCTGATGGAAATGCTTATGGGCTCAAGTTACACCTAATTATCTAATAAAATAATCACTATTATTATTACAATAATAACAGACAGTGTCGAAATATTATTTTAAATTATCTACTGTCAATTTAACATCGAACTATATAACTCTACAATTCATACATAATATCAACAAGTAAAGTTAATGAAATTAACATTTCAAGCTTTTTAGAATAATAACAATAATAAAATAACAAATGTAAGGTTACAATTGCGTATCTAATTATCCTGATATCAAAGGTAGTCTTCATAAATATGTTACTGCAATAAAAAAATAAAAACAATTTCTATGAATATAAAAGTAAACAGAAATATGGACAAGAATAATTCCTACAATTTTCACCTTATTCCCCGTTAGTTAAGCATTGCTGCACGCACGATCAAAATGTTTATCTAATCGTCGAATCGCCCTTTCCCTTTTTTTGTGCAGCCTGCTAGTCTTTACTCACTTCTCACTTCTTATATAGCATCGACAAAATAGTAAATTCCATAGCCATAGCTATTCTAGAGTTAAACGGTAGCTGGCATATCCACCTCAATAACCAATCAAGCTAGACCAACTTACTATTACGCCATACTTCAACTTAACTTTTTTTACTTTTATTTTTATTTCAATTCAATAATTCATAGTACCTATTACTAAAAACATTAAATTAAATACTAATTTTATTATCCTTATCACATTTTCATTCTATGCCATAAGTAAATATTTTCAAACTTTTAACTAGATCACAAGTGTTTATGCTAGTATTTATCTAAAGTTAAATAAAAAATTTAATAAAAGATTGCTATGCTAGATGGAACGTGTTTCAGAATACGGAAAAGGTAAAGAACAAAGCGGACGTGACCCAAAGAGTAGAGACTGAAAAAAATCCACCAACCAACAGCGATGGTCCGCTTACTTTTATTTAGCGTGGAAATTATAGCGGTGCATGAAATTATGATTAAAAGAAAAATTAAAAATGATTTTTTTTTACTGTCATAGATGCTCTTATCACAATCATCATCGTCGACGTCGTCGGCAAAGTAGCAGTACAAGTAGTATAGAGGATAGTGAATAGAGGATGGTGGTTACTTGTGCGGCATGATATTGCTGTTGAACGTTGTGCCACTTTCACTTGGTTACATAATCCTTGCTCGCACGCGGGGAACTGGGTAAATGGGAGAACCACAATCTACGCTACTACTAACACTAACAAATCACTCGTCCATCCGTGTACACTATGCGGACTTATTTGTCTCTCTTTCTTCTCTCTTTTTATTATACATATATATTATATATGTTTGCATGTATCGATGTAGGTATTATATATCTTACCTGAATCACGACTTGGCTCTCTAATCTTATCTTCTTTATTCTTCTTTTCCAGCAAACTTTAAGCTACACTAGGTTACTTTACAGACTTCCATGTTTGAGTTTAAGTCATAGACTTTTTTTTATTTTTTTTTTTTTTTTTTTTTGTTTCACTTTGATTCGAGTTTAATGCGTTAATCGTATCTAATCGAGATAATTTGAAAGAAGAAAAGAATTAGTGAACGAAAATATTAAATTGTAAATTATAAATTATAAATACATAATACACAAAAAAAAAAAGGAACTCCTGTTGGTTGATGCGACGACCTAAATATGAAGTAGTGAAAGTGGTACGTTGGTCAGGCATGGCCGAACCAACACACACGTTTCTCTCTCTTCTGTCCATATATTATATTATGACCCAGTGGTTCTGATACGATGACGCATATATTTTATTCGATACATACATTTTATAATTTAATATTATTCATAACTTATGCAGATTTAATGTATGATTATTTTTGTTTGGAAAAAAATAGTTACTAAAGTGATTAATTTTTTTATTTTGACTATAAATTATTGTGAAGAAATGTTATCTATGTTGGGTACAGAGTTGTTAATTTTTAGCGCAAGTAATTTTAGTTTTATGTATTTAAATTTTTGCAAATGTTAAACTTGTTTAATCTCCAGTAGACTTTATCATTTCTTATGTCATTAATCAAATGATTTGAGTCAAAAGGCTATCGATGAAAAATTTATTCTTTCGTCGGTTTGACTTCTCGTAGCGCATTGATTAAAAGTTTTAATTATGAATTTGTATTGTCTGCAAGTTAATTTTTTTTAATTAACTTTGTTGATAACCAAAGCAACTTATATTTTTTTTTTCTAATTTTTTTTTTTCATATTTTTAAATACTGATAAATGTCAGATAGTATTTGAAATATTTTATTAATATGAGAAAAAATAATGCTAAAACTATAAGACTAACTAACAGACGCGGTGATCACCCAATGGCAGTAAATTTGTATCGGAGTATTTTGCATACGTTTTATGGAGTTCGATATAACCAATAGGTTGTTTCCATTAACATGGTTAAAAGTTATAACTTATAAATCTTCGACTGTGGAGCATTTCAACTGGATCTAATATCACATCATAAATATCATGAGAAACTTACTTTAAATTATATCCTTTAATATATGTTATATGTAACATATATGTTGTAAAAATATAAGCATGGTCGTAAAAAGACAAGACTTGAGCAAACGAACCTAATGTTGTTAAGAGTATTTTACGGTGAATTATATGAGAAAATTTTTTATAACTATGCTGATCATGATCACTATTTACTGCAAAACGATGTAATTTCTGGATATAGCGAAACATTTGAGTGAATAAAGTTAAATTTATTTTATTTAACACATCAAAATTCTTATAAAAAAGTAAGTTTATTGATTTTTTGATGTTTAAATATCTATGATTTTTTAATACAAAGCAAATAAATAAAAAAAAAACTTTTCAGCAATCCAGATCTATATATATGTACAGAAAGAAAAATTTCTTCGTCTGAAAATTAAATTTCTTGACAAAATAAAAATTTAGGAAAACGCAAATTTTCGTGACTGAAGTAAAATTTCTTTTCTCTAAAACAACTTAGGTCTTAAATATCCACAAAAAAATTCTTGTATTCAAGTAAATCTTTTTTTCTGTGTAGAGAGGTCTACGTACAGACTCAATCTATATATTAAAAAACTGCTTACTTTATCACTTAACTTACTTAAAAATAACACAACGTTGAACTTACTAGTAGCTTGCTCCTTCTTTGTTGATATCAGAATCAACTTATAGAACATAAAAACGTCGCAGGACTACAAAATTCTAAAAGAAAATCCTAGGAATTGTTAAAAAAAATCTTAACTTATTTATAAATTTGTGCCTTTAAAAAATAGGCTTTTATAGGTTTGATTAATTGAATTTTATCTTGGTCTTATTATTTGTTTTTAGTTTGTAATTAATTATTGAACCCTATACAATGATTTATGAAAAATTTTATTATAAAAAACACATGGATCAATTATAAAAAAAAAAAAGTTTTAAAACCATTCGCACGATGAAACAAAAGGAAATTTTTCACCGCTACGAAAAGTTGTAAAACCAAAGATACGAATGCAAAAATGAAATTTCATCTAATATCTGAAAAATTTTTTATTTAAAAAATTGCAAAAATTTAGACTCAAAGCTTACTTTGTAAATTTTTACATGTATCTTACGGAAATTTAGTCTAATTAATACAATACTAATTATAAAACTTAAAAAAATATCATTTCTTTTAATTGTTTTCGAAATGATTAAGAATAAAAGTACTGATGATAATAATAATAAGAAATGCGTACAAAGTGCGTCATAATTTTTCAAATTATGAATACTATTGATTACCATTTACGTTAAGTAATTCATAATACAATACTGACTGTTGAAAATAGACAGAAACAATTACAAAGGAATTTTGAATGCCAGAATTTTCTTCAGTTACTCATCAAATGAATACGTCACGGTGCTTCTTTAATCAATTGAAGTCGTAATTGAAATAACTTGAATGGTATCCTGATACCATGTAGCTGATAAAATTTCCAGACAAATATTCCATTCTATTGTTTTTTTAATTAAATAATTGTAAATACCAATTTAAAAAATCTTTATTGTCATTCAAATTACTATCAAATCGAATTTCGATAGTATGATATATTCTAAGCAGGAAAACTATACCAAAAATATTTCTAATCATTCCATATATTTTACTTGAATCATCAGAAAACTGACCATTTTTATTTTTAATTTAATAAAAATTAAATCAGTGCTAAAAAATATTCATAAAAATTATATTCGTAGTTTTTAATAAGTTTTACATGTAGAATTTTTTTTATTTATAGGAATTGATATGTTCAAAAAAAATCATAAAATTTTCAGATATTAACGTAAAAATATTAAAAAAAATGTTTTACTTCTATCAATAAAATTATTTCAAGAATTATGAACATTTTCATGATCACTAAAGAAAATCATATGTTTCGTCTTATCAAAATTATGAAGATCCATAGACACCAAAGAATTTTAACTCGAAAAATTATATGTTATCACTTTTACTATCACCGCTATATAATTTAAAAAAAAATTTTTGATTGTTAAAAAAATTGGCTTTAAAAAAAAACAATTTTACAATGTAGTTCCAACAATCATCAATTAATAATCATATTAATAATTTAGCGTAATGTAGCGACGTACTTGTTTTTTACATTTACATATATTTTTTTGTAGTATCAATTAATTATAATTATTATGTAAAATTAAAAAAAAAGCCTATCCATAAAGAGTATCCCAGTTCTTCATATGCATGCAGCTCTATGACCCACTTTTAGTTTTTTCACAGTGCACAGTAACAGCTTAGGACAAGATCTGTGTTTCATCGAGACGGTAGCCGGAACTGAAACGCTTTTGTGTGTTGTAGGTCGAAGGACAGCCGACAGAATTACTGTTATTATTTATTCTCTGAGTAAAATAATCTCATTTAAATTATAAATTCAAAAAAAGTTAATGAAGATTGCAATTATAAAAATTGATCTGATAGTTCATAATTAATTATTGCATTAATTGTGGAAATTAAAAATTTGTAACAGATAAATTATAATAGCTACAGCTTAATTACTTAGACTATCATCAAGAAGTTTTTAAATTTAGAAATGTATATCTCAATTACTAATTATGGTCCTTAAAGAGTCATTCTCACAGAAAAAATTTATAAAAATTACCATTGATAATTATATTGATAAGGAAAAACTTTTTTATTATTGTATAAAAGAAAATACATTAACAGACAAAAAACTAAATATTGATTTAATATCTGAGAATAACTAGGTACAAGATACTTTGGAATTGTTTATTCGGTTAAAAATTTAGTTTTGCAAATTTCTGATAGCTTAGTCAACCATTGTCGCAACACCAGTCATTTCAGGGAAAATTAAAATTTGGATACTAACTTAATTTGATCCCGAAAGAATACTAGAACAAAAAAATTCGGTATTTTTATAATATTTATATAAATAACAATGCAAAATATCAAATAACTCGATAATTTCTGAAATCTTAAAATTTATAAATAACTTTTACAGAATTTTCCGACCAATGCGTTATATTCGTTATATTAATCGACAAACGTAACTGTAGTATTTATCACTATTCATTACCGAAAATTTTAAGATAAGACTCTCCAAATGAATTGCTCCCGATTATTAATTTATCGATAGTGTAAGCCATGACTAAAGATTCTCTAGATGAGAACTTTTCGCGTCTACACAAAAAAAAAGGTTCACTTGAGCTAAGAAAATATTTTTCTTCCCAATTATTTTCTTGAGCGAAAAAAAAATTTTTTTTTGACACAAGAAATTTCACTTATTCCAACAAAATTAATTCTCTTGTTTTAAGAAATACGTATCTTGAACCAAGAAAATTTATTTAAGCCAAGAAAATCTTCTTGGTTTGAGAAAATTCAGCTTTTTGCTCCAAAAAATTTAGTTCTTGATAGAAGTAAATTTTCTTGTCTTGAGAAAATTTCCCTCTTGCTCCAAAAAATTAAATATAAAGATAGAAGTAAATTTTCATTAATATTTTTATTGATTAACATGTCAAATGGGAAGATCAAATAATATTGAATCATTTTTTTTTTTCATTCAATATGTATAATTGCGCGCTAAAATGATCTAAAAGGGGTATCAAATATTCTAGAAAAAATACTAACTTGTCAAATGGGAAGATCAAAATATTGAATCATTTTTTTTTTTCATTCAATATGTATAATTGCGCGCTAAAATGATCTAAAAGGGGTATCAAATATTCAAGAAAAAAATTTTCTCAAGGTGAGAAAATTTTTTTCTCAGCTGAAGTAGGTGATGCTTCCCTAAAGTATCTAAAAATCTTGATCAAATATAAAAATTTATTGTATAAAGTATTTATGATAATTTGAATTAAGAAAAAATTACTTCCACCAAGAATAGAATTTCAAGAAAAATTTTTACTTCGGTCAACACAACTTCAGTTTTCCTTCAGGCAGCTGAAAATTTTCTTGAGCCAAGAATTTTGTTCTCCAGTCAAGAAATTTTTCTTTCCGTGTATGCGCCGTGTCTCGGCCTTTGTAGATACTCCTTTCTAAAAGTGTATCTTCACGATACAACGTGTGGAAAATTTAAATTCACAGTGAATAACTTTTAATAAAATTCTTAAATCATGAAAATTTTAATTCAACCTCTAAAAATAAGATTAGATAGCGAGCTATAGTTACAACTTTCACGAATTCTAACAGTTGCTATTACTGACAAAAATTAAAATCTCTAGAATTAAGTTTCGCGTACTTAGAGATTATTTACAACGATTAATCAGTATTATATTGTCAGTAATTCTTATTATATAAATATAAATATATTTTTTACATCAACTAGGAAGTACAAAAAAAGTTCATCGAACAGTGATAACGCCCGACTTAATGTATATCTAATCGTTCAATCCCTTAAGGTTAATGTACTTGTAATCAAATATTTGTCACATGTGTATACATTGGGCAATTGTCTTTGAATAACGAATTCCAAAAAGCAGTAAATATTGCGGAAAACATAAGTTAATCACACCAACGTGTTCAAAATATTTTTAATTCATTCCCATTTTTTGTTTGTTATGTAGAAATAATATCATTATCACAAGTCTAATTTTTAGTTACACAGTTGCATATTTATTAAAACTATCAGAAAAAATAAATATTTTCCAGAAATTATTTCTAATGTATTACCATGAATAATTAATGTTTGAACGAATATATTAACGCCATCAAAAATAAAAATTTTTTAAGTCAATTTTTATTTCAACTTTCGTAACATGTCTAAGTTAATGATTATTTCAAATTTTTTTGAACAGAATATGTTTTAATAAAATGATTTTAGAAGTAAATAACAATAGGAGTAATTAGTTGAAAAATAAAAAAAAAGGATATGCTTAAGTTGTTAATAAGTTTCCTGAAAATATATTTACTTACGTTTATCCAATTTATGATTTATTAACATAATAACAGTTAAGTAAATTTTTGGAAGTGACTTTTTTCAGTACATTTTTTTTAAAAATATTCTTTTTTGAAGTTCAGCAAAAAACAAATTTTTCAACGTCAATTTATCGACTTACAAAAATTATTGTAAAATCTATTGTTAGAATTTATTTAAATGAAATTATTTTCGACGTAAAGTAAGTTTTCAAATTTTTTCATTATGAAAACCTTTTTTATATTAAATATTTCATGAAATCGAATGATCAACAAAAAAATAGGGTGATCAAAAAATATGGTCATAAAAAATTAAATAATTTAGATTACGCATTAATAAAAACAGAGCAACCGAAAATCAAAAATTGCCCAATTCAATTTTCCTCGAACATAATTTTTTCTTTGTGTTTTCAAACGAAGAAATATTTTCGGATGAAAAATAATATTAGTGACGTGTAAAAATAAACTACGTAAAATAAAAATTACAGCTCTTAACTTAAACAAACAAAACTTACTTTGTTGTAAATTACTTTTGATAACATAAAAAAGTATACATTACTAAGTAAACATTAATAAATTTAAGAGTGAGTATGTACGTTTAAAACAATTAATGAAATTTCTATTTAGTCAATTATCTTATTGACAAAACAACATCAATATTATTCGGTGAATAAAAAAAAATAAGTTTGACATGAATAAAATAAAGATGACACTCATATATAATAGATATGTTGAGATGATACAAAATAAGGTTTTGGATCAAAGTCGCAGCTGAGAATGTAGTTCTAGTACGACTATGAATAGACTGTAAGACTCCTTGGCCCGCGCACTACTCAAGTCATCCCTACAATTATCCGGTCAACTCATCTAGTACAGCTATAGTGCGTTTATAACACTACACACCGCACAGACGAGATCTATAGAGAAGTAGTCACGCGCAATCCAAGTAGATCATGTTCTACAATTCAACCAGAGAATCTAGAACGAGTGATGCTCTTTCATAGGTTATCATTCCAAACACTTCCGTGTAATAAAAAAATTATATCAATATTAGCGATGGCGCTAATCAAAATATTATTTTTTTTTATTTTATTTTCATATTTATATATAATACCCTCAAATACGTTTATCATACACTCATATTATATTAAATATATATTATCTTATTTTCACACGTGTATATCTTATCATTATATTGAGTGACTAAATTAAATAGACGGGTAAATAATAATGACAACGACACTCTGGCTATCCCGCATGGAAAAATATATATGCGAAAAATATATGCAAATATATATTTTCACATATATTTTTTTTGCGCTAAATATATGTCCGCATATATGTTCACATATATGCGTGCATATATTTTCACATATATGTGCGCATATAAGTGTCTAGAGATACACAGAAAAAAATTTTACTTGAATCAAGAAAATAATTTTGAAAAATTTAACTTTCTTGATTTAAGTAAAAAAATTTTCAAACTTAGAAATTTTTTTTTCAGTGTATGCTTACACATATGTCTACATATATGTAAGCATGTATCTCTGCATATATGTCAGCATCTATGTGAAAAATATATGTTGACATATTTTTTTTTTGCGTAAATATATGCGGCATATATATTATATATGCGACATATATTTTTGACATATATATTACTACATGCGGGTATGACTCGTGGAAATTATTTGAATCCGACTCCTCATTGCTTACATACATTATTATGTTGTTGATGATACTGAAATTGACATCCGACAATTTTTACGATTTTTTTTTGGAAAAAATTATAAAAAAGATTATTGTCAATTCTCACGGTCAACAATAGTTTAATCTATAAAAATTATATTAAGATTTTTTTTTATAATCATACAATTTTTTTCTTTAAATTTATTCAAGCTAGAATAGTTAAAAAAATTTTTTTTTCAGCATCAATTTTTCGAATAAAAAAATTACAGTTTTAATAATTTTTTTAAGCTGACATAAAATTTTTGTTAACATTGGAAGCTTATAAACTAATTAAAAACCTTTTTTTTACAAATTTTTATTATTATAATCGTAAGTTCGCCATAAAATAAAATAATTAAAAAAGTTTGGAAAATCCAAAAGTGTACGCCTCATAATCTCATTTTTCCACAATAAAATTGATTAAAATAAAATATAAAAAGCAAAATAATAAAAAACAGAAAACTCTATGGTTTAGTGGCGCCATAACTCTAAGGTGAGGAAAAAAGATACTATAATAAAATGTATAGATAGATATACAAAAAATTCCACAGTCATATATTAGTTTTTTATAAATAATAATTTAATGATAGTGAATTGAACGCTCATATTAACTAAGAAATTCTTTCGTGTGTTACTTTAGATAATAAAAAAAAAATTGTTCCGGTACGATCATTTTTTCGACCAATTTCCTTGCCACATACACCCATTCATACACGGACGTCCAAAAGAGATTATGTTTAATGTTATTATTTATTATGTTAAACAAAAAAATTGTTATTGAAGTATATTTTATGTGCCTAGAAAATTATTTGACTTGACATAAGTGTACTCATTTTAACCTGTAAGTGCGATATAAATAACAAAAAATCAATTTCAGTTTCGAGAAAACTGCTTTTTTCGAAATGTCGAGAGTAGAGCACAACCTCAACGCTTCGCTTATGAGGCGTGCAAAAGTATGTTCAAAAATTTTAATTATTCCGTTTATTACACTAAAAAATACCTCGTGGCCATAAAACTAAACAATCACTATAAAAAAATTTTTGAAAATTGTGCATGCAATTTTTCTGAAATATCTTCTTACCACTAATTTATTTTCTAAATAAAACCAAAAAATTAACAGGAATCTGCTATTTAATTTCATTTTCAATGGGTTAGCATTGTCACATTTCATCAATTTAACTCAAGTAAAAAAAAAATTAAACAACAAATTAATTTATACAGAATTATTAAATTTAAATTCATTTCAATTCAGTTGATTATAATTATAGGGGCATATACGGTTAGGTTTCAAATCTTTAAATAGTCACACCAAGGGCTGAAAATTTTTTGTATACACTAATAATAGTCACTTGCCCTATATTCTATATATCTATCTATCTATATCTTATATATATATATACTTAGATGTTTGTACGAGACACATGTACATGTAGAATGAGTTATAATGCATGTGATGTTTGGTGTGTAAATATGTATATTAAATTTTATTAGATATAATTTATATAAATACATGTAATCAAATTGTAAAAGTTCTTACACTTAAATACTAAAGAAATTTTTTTTTATTAAAATGTAACATTTTAAAGTTAAGAGAATTTTTCAAGTTACATATTAAATACGCATTGATATTGAGTGATTTGTATACCACTGTTTATATTAAAAGTCAGTTACGTGTTAAAATATTATGACGTTAATTATTTAGTGACGTCAGACGTTCATACAAGATAACGAGGGTCAATGCAAATGAAAGAATAAAAAAATATTTACTACAGACACGAAGAGAAAATTATATAAATGGATACATAAAACGTTTTATAAAAATTGTTCCCATGGATATGTAAGAGCAGATTTAACAACATTCATTGTGATCATGAATTGTAATAAATGATTACGATAATGATAATGACAATCATTTCTACACGCAAAAAAAAAATTAGGGCTGCCACATGATACATTCCTGTGGCAGCCACATGATTTTTTCATGTGGCTGCCACAAGATTTTCATGTGACTGCCACGTGATTTTCCTGTGACAGCCACATGATTTTTTCATGTGGCTGCAACATGATTTTCATGTGACTGCCACATGATTTTCCTGTGGCAGCCACATGATTTTTTCCATATAGCTTCCACATGATTTTCCTGTGACAGCAGCATGACTTTCATGAGGCAGGCAATAATATTTAAAACAGCAATAATAATTATCATAATAATAATAATAATCTATATTATTTAGAGAATAAGAAAAATTTTGTGGCCAGTGCATTTATATGATAAAATGGGTTTTTATGGTTGAGTTTGGTATCATTAGAAAGGTCTTGACCTGGAGTTGTGCCTTTTCAAGGTTTCATATCATTCTCACCAATAGTCAATAGTGTTTATTATGATAGGAATTAAGGCTGCATTCGAAAATGCTCTATCTCTAGATACATAATCAAGAAATTGCCTCGCATCTGGTGAACTATTGCCATTTTTAAAGATACAAGCTCACTACAACATTACACTTATCGAGACCTTTTATTTGAGTACCCACATCAACTTTTCATATATTTATATATATTATATATATGTATATGTGAAAAATACATCAAAAATGCATGTGGGTACTCAAATGAAAGCTCTTGATGAGTGTAACATCGGGATGAGCTTATATCTTAAAAAATGTGAATACTTAAAAAATTACAGTGTAATTTAACAAATATCTTGTGAAATATTGA
>CAJNRD030001124.1:24662574-24693103 GCA_905319865.3 Cotesia congregata
ATATACATTTATATAATATATATAAATATATGAAAAGTTGATGTGGGTACTTAAATGAAAGGTCTCGATAAGTGGAATATCGGAGTGAGCTTGTATCTTTAAAAATGGCAATAGTTCACCGGATACGAGGTAATTTTTTGATTATGTATCTAGAGATAGAGCATTTTCGAATGCAGCCTTAATTCCTATCATAATAAACACTATTGACTATTGGTGAGAATGATATGAAACCTTGAAAAGGCACAACTCCAGGTCAAGACCTTTCTAATGATACCAAACTCAACCATAAAAACCCATTTTATCATATAAATGCACTGGCCACAAAATTTTTCTTATTCTCTAAATAATATAGATTATTATTATTATTATGATAATTATTATTGCTGTTTTAAATATTATTGCCTGCCTCATGAAAGTCATGCTGCTGTCACAGGAAAATCATGTGGCAGCTATATGGAAAAAATCATGTGGCTGCCACAGGAATGTATCATGTGGCAGCCCTAATTTTTTTTTTTGCGTGTATATAATATGGTTACTGTTTTATTTGTATAACATAGAAACGGTTGTGCGTGTTTGTATAAGAGCACTTCTGTAAAATTTAGGGCTGTATATATTTATAAAGTACACTTGAATAGAAGCATAACATCAAAATTGTTACAACAACGAATTATCCTAGATCAGAGATCATAATGGTTAATCCAATGACAGTAACGAAATAGTATCTCCCATAACCACTTACATCAGGGATTATTATCAAAATTTTCTTACGCCTCTAACATAAGGATTGAGTATAGGACTAGATACTAGATACTAAGATATAATATAAAGTTGAGTCGCGCTACATACGACGGCTCACTAGAATATCTTTTGTAAATAAAGTCAGCAGATTTTATTATCAAATCAAGATTAAAAAACCTAAAAGATTCAATATTTGATATTGATCTGTATTTAGTAAGTAGATAATGCTTTTTACGATACTACTCTGATTTTTCAACTCAATGTTTCATTCATGCATGCTTTGAATCAATTAATGGTATTTGCTTTTAAAATAGAAAAAGTAAGAACTAAAAGGGTGTAAAAAAAAAAGTTTTTTTTATCAACATGATGTTTTTGAAGTTGATTTGAAAAAAATTTTTTTTAAGTTTTAACCTCTTTAATTATCTTATTTTAAAATATTAAAAGTTAGAATTTAAAGCTAATTACTTATACCCGGGTCAAAAAAAATCTTAATTTTGACTTGATTTGACTTAATTTCCTTTAGTTGTTGTCAATTTGTCGACAATTTTACCTCAGATCTTGACTTTTTTTGTCTCGATCCTAACTAAGCCAAGAAAAATCAAAAGTAAGTCAAATGTTATGAAAATTTTACATTTATAGAATAAAATAAATAAGTTGAAGTGTGAAAATTTTTACTTGAATTTTATTTTGAATTTTTTTTCGACCTGGGTAGGGACCTAGAGGGCATTATAAATAACAGAGCTACAAAGAAAAAAATCAATTGATTAATTGGTTTCTGAGTTATTGTCATTACAAAATTCGTTATTCAACAGGTTATGGGCCTGGTGTGCGAAATAATTAAACAAAAGTCATCAGTTTTTACTGATGAACATTTGAATTGGTCTGAATTTATCTTTTATCAATTTACAGCTAAGAAAAAAATATGAAAAAAGAGTGTTGGGATTTTAATTTCAAGCATTAATTACACCGAAAATATCGCAAGACACAGTATTAAATTATTTTTCAAATCTTCAACAAAAATCATCTTTTATCATTCTGTACCACGCAATATTCTGCTATCGAAGAGGGAAGTCGTTTACTTTTAATTTTTTCAAAAAATTTTCACAGTATCATGTATCATTAAGGTACAATGTCTGTCACGCGATAATAATCGCGCAATAATAATCGCAGCATGATAATTCTCTGGAAGATTTTAGAGAAGATGGATATGGAAAAATTTGGAAATGTTTCGCATTACGTGGTCACGCCACTTGTAATCGCGTGATTAGCGCAATAGCTATACCGTGAAATTTGTTTACGTTCCTCAATAATCCATCAGACTACCAAACCATTTAAAAATTTATAAGATTTTCTTTTCAAAATAAATGCAATCATTCTATAATATATAAATTTTTGGCAAACATTTTTATCCCAATTTTAGGGATAATGATGCAATTTAAAGCTATATTTACATCACAATTTATATTTTAACTTGCGGTATAATTTCTACAGAAAAAAAATAAATATTGAACAGTAACGTGACTATTATTAGTCCGATTAATCTAGTCTCGTGAATATAATAAAAGTATAAACATAAATTGCTCGTCACACTCGCTTCAATATAAAATTTTGCTTATCAGATAAGTCTAAATTGTATCAATAAAAAATCGTAAGCCATATATTTTTCGTTGTTTTTTATAAAAAAACCAGAAATAATATGCGTGCGCGTAAATGTAGGATTATATATATTTTTACGCATATGACATATTTATGTGTCGATTATGCATAAATATACAATAATCAACCTCGACCAATCATCCCGACTAGAAATTGTAGTGAGGAATGCCGAAGAATTAGTGAGGGGCAAGTTTGGCTTGCCTAACTTAGGCAAGCCTAATTTACGCCTTCTTAAATCCACGTTAGGCAAAACGAAGATCGCCATGCCAAATTTGCGTGTAATTTGGGACATCTATGGCAAGCCGAACTTCGACGAACCTTTGGAATGCCTGACTAATTGGAAGTAACGATAACCAAAGATTTGCCGAAGTTTGGCTTGCCATAAATGTCCCTAGTCACCTTTAAGTTTGGTAAACCGAACTTTTGTAAGCCTTTAGATTTTATAATTTCCTGCAAGTTAGGTATTCCAAACATTTGCCAAACTTCGTGTTACCATAGATGACCCTAGTTACTTTTAAGTTTGGCAAACCGAACTTCCATAAGCCTTTGGATTTTATAATTTCCTGCAAGTTAGGTATTCCAAACATTTGCCGAACTTCGTCTTACCATAGATGGCCCTAGTTACTTTTAAGTTTGGCAAACCGAACTTCCATAAGCCTTTGGATTTTATAATTTCTTGCAAGTTAGGCATTCCAAACGTTTGCCGGACTTCGGCGTTTCTTGCCAAAGTACTCTAAAACGGAGTGGGGGAAGATATTTGGCTTCAAATCTTTCTAAGGTCAAGCCTTTTAGTTCATTAGTAAGGCATGTCGAAAAATCAGTTTGGAGCGAACTTGGCTTTCCGAACTTAGGCTAGCCCAATTCGAATCTTATTCGTTTTAAATTAGGCAAATCGAACATTGGTCTTGCTTATAAGTGTCTTGAGGCAAGAGGTCGCTTATCGTCGGCGTAGCGTCGCGGTATGGTACAGGGCTCTCATGCGTCGGGTACAGGTTCGAGTCTCGCGTTCGACATATTTTAAATAATTGATAATTATTAATTATAATTACTTTTAAGGTGAGTGTGAAGTAAATTTAAGTGTTGTGTGTGACTAATGTATCTAACTCCTCCATCAACTCCTTCCTCCTTGACTTATAAAATCCCTCAATCAAAAAAAAACTTCTTCGCATTAAAAAAAGCGCTAAAAACAAAAAAAATAGTTACCGAAAAAATAATGAAAAATAATATTAAATAAAAGAAAAAAAATAAATTTTTTTGTTATTCGTTTATTTGAAAAATTTAGTCCTAATTTCAATATTTATACTTAAAATAGTAAAAGTAGATAAAAAAATAAGCATTTGTTATTATTAATTTTCGCTTTATAATAAAAAAGATAAAAACGAAGAAATAATTAAATTTAGATTTTTCTTTGCGAATTTGGTTTCCAAATTACTGCCTAAATTCGGACCGAATAAGGTTTAGAGTCACCAGCAAGTATGGTTTCCAAACCACTGCCTAAGTCGGAAGCCAAGTTAGGCCCAAATTCGCAACTGCGTTACGTCCCAAACTTCAGTCTGGTTTGGATGCCTCACTTGGCGCAAGTTTGGAATTCGGCATGCCTAACTTGCGCCGAATCACTGCCTCACTGAAGTTTCTAGTCGAGATATTACGAAAAAATTTCTCCTGCATATTCAAGACCATAAGGAAAATTTTTCTTCCGGCGTATTTAGATGATAGAATGAGTTTTTTAAATTAAATTCAGTATCATTGGATTTTAACTTACAATTTAAGTCAAAATTTTCACATTTTAACTTATTTATTTTCTTTTATAAATGAAAAATTTTCGTAACATTTGACTTACTTTTAATTTTTTATGGCTTAGTTAGGATCGATTTAAAACAAAAAAAAGTCAAGTTTAAAGCAATTAATTAATTTAAGTCAAAAAGAGTCAAGTTTAAAGTAACTAAATAGTTTAAGTCAAAAAAATCTGGAAAACGGTTGACCGTGCAGGGCGTCCGTGGAACTTGGTGCTATGTACGAGTTCAAAACGCTCGAAAAATTATCTATTCCCAAGTTTTGAGCTCTTTCGATTGAATCAATCGTTTCTGATGGGCATTGCCGCATTCGAAGCAAATTGTTTATTACCTACCAAACGATTAGACGTAAAATTTTGAAGTTATGTTGCAAAAACACTTTTTCAAAATTTTTAAAAATTGAATATCTCACAAACGAATTGACCGATTTTGACGAGACTGGCAGCCCTTTTTCACGGTTTTATATATTTTTCAGTCATAGTAAAATTTTTGTGTTAAGTTTTTGGAGCAGTTTTGAATAGTTTGTTGATTTAATAATTGTGTTCCGTCACATTTTCTATTAAATTATTGATAATCAATCAACGTATAGCAATATTATGCTTTAAATTTATTTCAAAAGTACCTAAACTATGGATAGTGTGATTACAATTATCAAAAAAATCAATAAGCCAAAGTTTTCTTATTCATAATCCGTAAATCTCGACCGTCGCATAGTGACTGTAGGTTGATATAGTTTGTATTGTTGGAAAAAAATTAATTGTTTACTGTTGATTTGACACATTACAATTAAAAGTTTTCTTAATTTACCAAGATTTTTGTAGAAGACCTTGTTGAAGATTAAAGAAAAACTAAACTTTATTGTCATCTAATTAAATCTTGGTTTTATATAGTTTTAATCAACTACAAAGACTCTTCGGAGCGTTCACAGACTGTTATTAATTATTGTTATTGTTATTACATATCATACTGTCAATACAAGATTACTTGAAGTTATAATCGAAATTATGCTGCTATAATGTTTTTTTGAAACTTGAATGATATAAGAATGATAAGATGCTGTAGTATTATACAAACTTTGATAAGCATTTAATACGTGGCCTAGTCGGTGTTAAAAATAATATGAACCTAAATAAATAAAAGATAATCCATATCAAAATAAAAATTATCTCAAATAGTAATTGAACACAATTAATTATAGCGCACTTACATAAACTGCCGACAAATCAATGATTACAGAGAAATAAATTTGCATGTATCCTGGCACAGTTTTTTTGCAGAAAAATCTTTGATACGGCCTCATTTTACATAGGGTCAGCAGCCTTGTATTATATTTCATACTTTTTATCATTTATTATAATATATTTCATTCTATTTCATACATTCACATGTTTACTAAAATTACATAAAATCAGTTTCCTTATAACTAACTTTTTTAAAGAGGTACATTATTGAATCCAGAAAATTATTACGTCAAAAATGGTTGTCTTGCTTTAAGAATTAATTTTATTTTCTTCTAGGAACTTAATATTTTAATTTCAAATAGAAATTTATTCACCAAAAATGTTATTAATTTATATAAAAAAAAAAATCTTCATTGAAGAAAAAAATTTTTTTTTTTTCGTACTGACGTACGGACATCATCGTCAAAATAGTCAGGAAAGCTTCTTAGGGCTTCAAAACGTCGAGATATGTTGAAAACTCGATTTTAGCAAAACGGGGTAAAACCAATAACTTTCCGATTTTCCGAAAATCATTGATTTTCTTAACGGGAAGTTAAAAATTTTTGTTATTTTTTTAAATAATAAAAATTTGCTTTCTTTCCCAAATAACCTAAAATAATGTAAAAAATATATTTTAATATTTTCAGAAAAAATATTTTTTTACAAAATTTTTGGATATCCTTTTTTATCTCTCCTATACCCCGTTTCGCTCCTTTCTCCCTTAATTAATTCTAATTTTGGATACAAAATCAAAATAACGTTGACTATCAATGATCAAATATTAATTTATAGTTTCAGACGCATGGTTGTGTAATTTGTGCAATTGGTGTATACTATCGGTTTTTAATTATTGTAAATAAATCAACAACTTATATAATTTTTGGTAGCTATATTGATAGTATTCCTGCCAAGTACCAACTGTTCATAAATAACAAAGAAATCGAAAAAGTAGATAACTGTAAATATCTGGGTATATATTTGACTGTCATATGAAACAGTTCATATATATGAAATGGAATTTTCATGTTCAAAAAGTATCACAAAAAAAATCGATATTTCACTTTTCTGCTCTATAAACTACGAAAATATCTCACCACATTAAAAACATATTCTAGAATAATTTTTAGATTTTTTAGCTAAACTCATTGATAAATTTTCGAGCATATTAAGCTCAAATACAACGAGGATTCAGGGATGGCCTGTAGGGTCAACCGTTTCTTAAATTTTTTTCAATAATATGTAACAGAAGGGAATGAAACCAAGTGAAACTGTCATAACTTTGTAAACAGAAAGAAAAGTTTGAATTCATCTTTGCGTTAATAAACCGCGAAAAATCTGAACAGAAAAAACAAAATTTAAAAAAAATTGTCATTCTTAAAAAAACATTAAAAATTTGTTCGTCTCGAATGATTTTTTGTAATTTTTTTTTTTCGAAAAATCAGTGATCGATGAATAGGTGAATGTCTGTTTATTGACATAATATTTTTTTTCATTATTACATAACGACGAAAATAATAAATATTAAAAAGAGTGAGAGGAAAAGTAGAGACGATAAAAAAAAAACAACAACAACATAAAAGTTGTCTAGGATGAGTTCATAATATCAAATAACATTATTTATCGACAGTTTTTGTTGCGTATTACAATATATAAGTGAACGGACGTTCGTTCAGATGAAACAAGTCTTGTGGGTTTTATTTAGTGAGTTTGAAAAGATCTCTCAGCAGGAGAGACCGCGTGCTTCAATACAAGTAAACTGGCCGTAGTATAGCTATAGAGTGGTGTGGGGTTGTTAGTAAGTGTGCCAAGGTGCACTTCTCGTCGAGAAAGCCGGACTGGTCGGACTACAACTTCCACTACTACTACTTTTAAGCAGCATCACAATCACGATTACTTTTGCCTCAGTACATATTTTTTCATACAATTATTACACTATATATTTACTATGTACACCATACACCATGCACTAGTATTCATGATTCGATAATGTAGCTATCGAGTATGGAAGTGGCTGCACGGTTGATTTAAATTCATTTTTTATATGCTATAACTGCTATTAATTACGGCAATAATTGTATCATAGAACAATTTGTACAGTAATTAACCGCATTAATTGATTGAAGATAGATAGCAGGTTAATGAAATCGAGTGGAATGAAATTATGTAACTTTTGGATGAATAATAAAACTCACGGTGAAGGTCACTCCATTTTCCGAGCAAAGAAGTTAATATTTCAATTAGTAGTTACTTATTGTTCCACCAGGCTGCTTATTGTTTGATTAGATAAACTGTGTGTGCGAAGGGTAAGTTTTTCAAATCGATTAGCGGGTGAAATTTATTTATGTACTGAAAAGAAATTTCACTTTTGTTTCAAGAAATTCAGTTTGAAGTATTTTAAGTAATTCATTAATCAAATTAAAGAAAGAAAACAAAGAGGATAGAGAGATCATTGTCAAAAAATAATCCATCAAATATCAGAGCGTTTTTTTTGGAAACTCCCATTTGCTTCGAAGTTTATAAAATGACAATACCAAGAAACGTCTCTAATAGGAAAAAAAGTTTTCTCCCCTCCGTGCGGAAAGCGTCAATTTTCTGCTCGCTGCGCTAAACGAAAATGCCGCTTTCCGCCTCCGTCGAGGAGAAAAATAGTATTCTCGCCACGGGCAGGAAATAAGAAAGCCTCAGATCACATGTTTGTCGACCTCGGCTTCGCCTCGGTCAACAATTACATATAATCTGAGACATTTCTTATTTTCCTGCCCTGGGTAAGAAAAATACTAATTCTTAGTTGAAGGGAATTGCTTTTTTCAATAAAGAATTTGATTATATTTTACGAAGGTAATTTACTCTTGATCGAAATTATAAAATTTCTTAAACTAAGAAAGTGAGTCAAATCGAGAAATTCTCTTGATTCAAGACAGCTAGTTCTCTTGACAATAATTTTAATGGATCAATAAATTTTCTCTCGGTTCAAGCAGTTTTTTCTTAGTATAAGTGTAAAAATTAATAATGTTCACAACAATAATAAAAAAATTAAATTGATTTAAAAGATAAAATCTTGAATCAAGACAATAATATCGAAAATTTTGACATCGATTGAGGATTACAATCTTTAACATAAACTTTTGAATCAATAAAAAAAAAGAAATGTTTTTATGCTGTAAAAAGTCATTTAATGGTATTAATGTAAAATACTGGGGTGCACCTAACTTCTGTGCAGAAGATTTATTATATTTAGATAGTGTAGGGTGCTAGGTAATAGTTATTTAACAACATTGAGACTTAATAATTCGTAAATTACTTAAAAATTTCTCAATATTTTATGGTTCAATTTGTATAATTACAATATAATTCAAATATTTTTCTGTTATTCAATTACGTAGCGTGTTTTATCGTCTGTAATTCAGCAGTTAACTCCAGCGGTTAATTTTAATAGTTTTGTCTTGATCGAAAAAGTTAATAAATTACAGTTTAAAATAAAATGTTTGTGAAATACTATCCTAAGTTATAATTTTCACAATTTTAAAAAGAACTTCTTTCAGAGTTTGTAAAAATTCTATTTGAAAGATGTAACTTTTCTAGTTTTGATTTTCTCGAGGCGCCTAACTATGAAAATTTACATTCTGAACTATATTTATCAAACAGTTATTTTCTTCATGGAATTTTCTTCAAAATAATTATCTTGATTCAACCTTATTTTCCTTTAACTAGAATTTGAATTTACGCGCGCAAGCGCGCGCTTTGACTATAGAGTTTGCATATATTTTCATGCTTATGATATATTCAACCAATCACGTTACGAATAGTTTGATGCCACATACATTTCATCTCTATTTTATATTAGGATTATGATATATTCAACCAATCACGTTACGAATAGTTTGATGCCACATACATTTCATCTCAATTTTATTATGGGATAAATTTTATTTTTCTATCAATATATTAAAATCTCTTTACCATTTTTTCAACGATTGTGCAATTATTGATTAATAATTTAACTTTAATTAACTTTATCTATTATACAATTGGAGTCTCATAAAAACTTTATAGTTTTTGAAAGGTAAATAAAAACGATAGTAAAAACACATTTTTTATCTGTTTGTTAAAGTTTTATCGACCTTTTCGCATCCTGTATCGATATCGATAGTTAATTATATTTGTTTCAATTCAGTCAAATATATTGTGGACTCAAATTAGTTTATTAATAATTATTATCACTTGTTGCGACCAAGTTGTTATTGATTCAGGTATTGTTGATGTAGTATTGTATTATTAAGTGGCACGTGTTACGTATCTAACAAACGTATCATAATGATGTATAACTCAAGAATAAACTGATCACAAGTTTGTGTGTACATGAAGTATATATTAAAACACACAACACCCATCCGTGTATCATCGTTGTCGAGCGTTTCATTCATAAATTTGTAGATAAAACGACCGTGACAAAGTACTTGACTTTAATCAATCTTCGTTGTTATATTTTGTTTTATATTATAATTATTAATATTCATTATTAATAAATAAGAAAAAATAATGCGGAAAAAATTCTTTTATGTTTTGGTAAACAAAAATTTTTTTTTTCTAATTTGCCGAAAAAAATTTAATAAGTTACCGAAACTCCATAATTATTATTATTTTTTTTTTTCCAATCTATCTGGTGCACAACTTTAAACGCATTACCAATAGTAACGATGATGACCATCCGTCAAATAAAATGTCAATTGGTCATAGCGCATGCGCACAAAAATGTTAACGAAACATTTTCACTTTCAACTTCAGGTCGTGGGACTTCGATGAGCCATTCAGCTTTATGGTGGCTGCCCACACAAAGAGTGATAAATAATAATGATAAATAAATGATCAACTTTGAAAGTACGTTTCAACGTTAACTTTTACGATTTATCATAAGTACATGTGTGGATATTTATAGCAATAGTCAGCATGGCATCATAATACAAGATATTGTACTCACTTTAGATATAAAGATAAACAATTATACAATTTGTCGAGAGGATATTATTCATGTTGAATTATTTTATAAATTTTAGTTGGTAACTTACTTTGTTCAAAAGGTTGAAAATGATTTTTATGATAAACAACTTTAGAATTTTTTACGGTTGAAAATTTTCAAAGCGCCACGTTTGAAATTATTCAATAAAAAGATGACTATAAGACAAAAAATATGAAAAGACATTACATTGTAATAAGAAATTGTTTAATTAATAAAATTTTACTTACTTCAAAACAACTTCAGTCTTTTTTAACAATTTTTAAGGTTTCAAGTGAATGATAGCATAAGCGTGCTAAAATTTTTAAATAGAAGAAAAATCATTATTTCTTCTTAACTACGTTTTAGTAAATTTTAATTCTATTAAAAAAAGTTAGAGTAACGCTAAAAGAAAAAATGCGTTTGATTCAAGATAAAAATCGTATTGAATAATACTCTTCAAAATTCTTCTCTTAATTGAAGAATTTTTTTATTGAATCAAGGTAAATTTCTTCAATGTAGAAATAAAATATACACTCATAATTTTGTAAGTAATCAGACTTGATACTAGTTTTTATACCTCGAAAATTACATTTTTGATAAACCTCTTCTGGAAAAGTTTAATCATTTTGATTCAAGATGATAAAACTCTTCAAAATAGTTTTCTTTGATTTAAGATTTTCTCTTTTAAATCAATTTTATTTTCTTATGAAGTTTTAAATATAAATTATCCTAAGCTCGGTAGTAGTGGTCACAAAACGTTGCATTAAGAGCTTACTTTGATTATTAATAAGACAAAAATTAAAATAAAAATCACTGCTGAAAAAATTTTAAAAATTTTCTAATTCCAATTTTCCAATTCTAATACAAAAGTAAATTTAGCTGTGTTGATTTCTATATTGGTTAATTTGAATCAAAATTTAAAAAAAATGTGAAGCACATGTATCATAACATTTTACTAAATACCAAATATAGCGTGGACATTAAAACTTACTGAGATTTTATTTTTTACATAAAACATCCATTAAAGCTGGCTTCTGTTTAAATTATTAAAGAGATAGGAGTAAAGAGAATAAAGTACTTGAAGATTTAAGTATTTACTCTTTTTGTAGTGACTATATAACACCGTTTAGAATTTGTCGAGTGTAATGGCTGCAATTATTATTCAATGATAGAATACTAACGTGGGTCGAAACCTACAATGCGTGTCATCCATCGTTACTGCACAATCAGTCAGTGGGCTTCTATTACTGAAGATTTTTAGATAAAAAAGTAACCATTAATTTTTATTATTATTTAATATTTTAATCTGAGAAAATTGTATATCTATTTTTTTTTAATAGAGTAATTTCTACAAGTAATTTAAATATTTATTAATTTATTAATATTAGAATACACCTATGAGAAAATTAATTTGATTCAAAAGAAAAAATATCCAGCCAAGTCTTGAATCAAAAAGAAAAATCAAATTTTTTATCAATTTGGCGCGCAAATTTTTTTTAATGAGAAAAATTTTTAAAAAATCTTAAAATTGTCAGTTACTGTGTTTTGAAATTGGCCAACCGAGTGAGAAAAATATAAACTTGGCTCATTTTTCATTAAAATTTTCCGAGCATCATTTTATAAAGTAACATAGAATTATTTTTTTTATAATTATAAAAAATTATACATTAAAATAAAAAAAGTGTCATATTATGTTTTAATAATTATTGATAAATTTTTGAAAAATTTATAAATTCTTATAAATTTGATATCAAAACACTTGAGATGTCCATAATCTGATATGGTCATATATGCCCATGAATAACTTTTTTATAAATGATATTGCTGAAAATTACCTACAAGAGACACATGACCACTAAACCGTTTCAAGAGAGTTAAGCTTAAGACGTACATTTAATTAGGTTTCTTAAACAAATCTTTCATCTAAATAAGCTCCAAAGAATCAAGACTGTTTATATCAAAATATATTAATAAAACATGATCTGAAATAATTAACCCAAAGCGCGGAATTGGAAAATAACAATATTTAAGTAAATTTTGTACAATTTATAACAAATGTAAAACATGAAAACTAATAATAAATAGATTTTAAAATTGAAGAAAAAAAATGAAGCTTCAAGTGCTAAAATGTAAAATAAAAATTCTCTCTTTTATTCTTCCAAGGAGTTTATCTGATATTGGTTTCTTAGCTTATACATTTCTATAAGAAATAAAAAGTTAAAAATTACGATTGAATTATTTTTTAGTCTAATTTATAGCATGATATGACCATTTATAACTAGATTCGGCCATATTTGAAAATTTTCTCACAGGTTATACCCATAGGAATATTCGAAATGGAAACAGTTTGAAAAAACCATTAACTGTGATTTTTTAATATCCAACCCGATAATAATAAATTCAACAAGAAATCAAAAGCTGCTCTCAAATTGTTCATAAATTATGGGTGATAAAAAAAATATCAAATAAAAAGTTTTTATTTCTATGAACTGAAACTATTGATTTATATATATATCCCGAGTCGAAATTTTAAAACTCCAGTTCAACCCAGTAGAGCCTGATTCTTTTGATGTAGACATATGCCGCCCTGATTTAAGAACCTTTTTCAACCTAACTCGCCTTGTATCAGGTCGAGGAGTATTGAGTTGGGGTTTAGTTTAAATTTTAAGATTCTGTTTCAACCTAACTCGTCTTGCGTCAGGGTGAGTAGTATTGAGTTGGGGTTTAGTTCAAATTTTAAAACTCTGTTTGAACCTTATAAGTCTAAATTCAGGTCGTAGAAGAGTGAGCTGGGGTTTAATGAGAATTTTATCGCGTAGGCTTTCTAGGGTGAAACAGAGATTAAAACTTTATAAATTTTTCAAAGTTAATATTAGTAATAAAAATTATTATCATTATTTTGAAAATGTACCGATGGCCAAAAGACAAACACAATTGAAAAAATTCACTTATTTCAGTGATTTAATTCGTTTTTTTTTTTTTTTTTTAAAGACTTTTGCCATAAACAAATTATTTAATTAAATCTTAAAAATTTAATATAAAAATAAATTGATTGGCGAGCGTTAATCTTAAAGCAGCAAGATTATTTATAGGGGTGAGATTATCTTTAGTCAAGAACAAAAATTTTTAAGCTGAAAAATTGTTTTTAGCTCGAAAAAGTTTAAGATAATTAAAAATTTCTTGGCAAAATTCTTGAAGAGGACTGTTAGGCTCCACCTTTCCCTATACGTACGTTGAAAAAAAAGCTGAAAATCTACAGAAGTTATTACAGTCAAAAAACAAATTCTTAACTGGAGGGTAAATTTTTTTTGGCTCAAGAAAATATTAAGGAAGATTGAAAATTTCTTGAATGAAGTCTTGAGCCAAGAAAATTTCTTCTTGCCCCAAAATAACTTTTGTCTTCCTTAAAATTTTCTTGGTGCAATAAGTTTGTTTTTTCTGTTTATAGTTCTGCTTAAGAAAGGAAAGACCGAGATAACAATTTAAGTTATATTTCTTCGATCGACTGAAAAATAAATATAATTGTAAAAGCTCAGGTATATGATATATTAATGCTTTTAATATATGTTCTTTTGGTTTAAAAAACAATTCTTTACACTAAAACAACGTACGATTTATTTAACTTAGATTCGTAAATTAATAAGCTAAAGTGTATAAAAATACCAACATAAGTGAGGACGCAAAGGTATAAGAAAAATAATTTAACTTATGATCTAATTTTCTTTTTCTAGGATTCATCAGAATAGTTAAAATCAATTTTTCAATAAACGATATTATTTGGAAAACCATTGTCTTATTCGCATTCAAACGCTTTTATTTAGAATATATCATTGTGTATTTGCGCTTGTTAAAATTAACATAGTATAGTTAACTTCAAAGTGGCTTGTTAGTGATGTAAATTTTTTTTTTCTAGAATCAAGATAATTTTTTTATCAATAAAAATTTTTATCGCAAATATTTTCAAGTTAATTGATAAAAATAAATTTTCTTTACATGTCTTTGTAGTTTTGCAGAACAAAAAAGATATACAGTTTTAGAAGTTACCCTTTCAGCTTTCATGAAATAATACACAAAAATTATCGAAAGACATTTAAATGTATTTATAATAAACTATTCTAAAAAGTTAATGTTCATCTAGTTTCCAGAACAAAAAATTTAGGCAATTTTCGTGACAAAATTTTTTAAGCACTTGAACGTTGTAAAATTAACAATAATAATAAAAAATAATAATTACTATAACAAAAGAAATGATAATAATATTTAATCACATAAGGTAATTCTAATTTTGTCAGTTGTAGCTTAAATGGAAAACAACATTTGTACTCAATGACTAGTCTTCGAACAGCAGAGGAGATCCAGTCTTGCTTCGTAATCGAGAGGTCTAGGTTTCGAATCCCGGTAAAGCTTGAGTTTTTTTCAGCAGAAATTCGTGGTTTCTTCTTCATTTCTTCTGTCTTCATATCGATATTAATTATTTATGTATAATTGTAAATTACCACTACTAATAATTATAATTCACCATTACAGTCAAGCGAATAATAATTTGAAGTAACCGACAATTGATAAATTATTTTTTTGCTTTTTTTTTACAATGAATATAAACCAGTATAGACTATTAAGGTTGAAATAGGTTTTAACAAAACCCTGCCTGACACTTTTTCGTCTGAAATACAAAAATCGTATACATTGTGGAAGCCCAGCTAGGCGCTAATTAACAAAAACTATAATTCTGTTTTTGTTTTCTTTCAAAATATTGTACAACGAATAGTTAATGAATTATTAACAATATCATTTTGCGCTAAATTGTTTTTGACAAATGACCTAAAAAACCATTATTAATAATTAAAATAAAAATAATAACTTTGAGAATTTTATTTAAATTGCATTTATATGATTAATACGAAAAAATTGCCTATTTAAAATAAATTGATAAAAAACACTTCTGATTAAATAACGCTCATTTACAAAATTAAACACAGATGGTCCTTAAAAATGCTTAGACAAAATTTTGCAATAACGATGTATTGATAACCATCGAACATCGGCGCACAGTACGTGTCACATGTCTCGCCGGTATATTGATAAGCGTCTGTGAATAATATTAAGATAATCATTGACTTAATGTTCATGTCTAGCGAATAGTAATAAAATAGACGAGAAAAATAGTAAGTTATTAAATCTTTTTAAAAATGTTATTCGTGCGCAACATTAAAGTAAGATTTGAAATAAATTTAAAAAATCAATAATCAATGCGTTACTTAATAGAACAATTTTTTTTATTCATTAAAAAAATAATAGTACACATTTTATTCAAATTTATCGTGAGTCATTAAGTAATTAATTAATAACAATGAGCAAGTTATCAGTAGCGAGTCAATGACCTTTGTATATTCTTATAAGAATTCAACGAGTCACTTGCGACACGCGCACTTTTTTTCTTCTTTTCATAGAAGTGACAATTCGATTGCTGACTTTCAAGTTATCATGTTTCGATAACGATGCTTACACTACTTCCGACTACGTTGTCGCCGAAATCTGCAAGATAAACAAATTTATCTGCAAGCTATTTATATAAACTTTTATCGTTTTATTTTCTATTTAATTACACCCTTTAAGATAATTAATGGCTTTATTAAGTCTCTTATCGGAAAATTAATAAAAAATTTTCTTTTTTCACTCTTTATTGTTTTTGATTGATTTATTTAAAATTATTTGTAAACAAGCCTGGAAATTCAAAACAATTAATAATTATGCTGCACAAAGAACAATTTTTTTTAATTAAAAGATTTATAATTTTATTGAAGATTACTTTTATCTTTCTAAATATTTTTAAAGTTGCAAATATTTTTACTTAAATTAGTTCAAGTGTTAATTGTTTTATTTTAACAATGATGACTTTAAAAATAACTTATTAATTATATTAGAAATATCTTTTAGATAAATTACATGTTTTTTTATCTAAAATAAAAGAAATTATTGATAATGGATAAAAACAAATTTTTTTTCATATTTTGAATAACTAATTTCAATATTCAATAATCTTTATCTGACTACTGACATGTGAAAAACAAAATATTTTTTATTTATTATAATTAAATCATAGATTAATTTAATAAAAATTTTTATTTCGGCCAAAACTAATTAAATGTTTTTCAATTATTTTCTCAGCTGAAGTAAATCTTTTTCTCTGTGTACAAAAGTTCAAAATTTGAACTGAAAAAAATAAAAAAAAATTTTTTGTACTAAAAATAAAAAATTACTTTTTAATGAAAATTATTTGAGTTATCAAAAATTTTTTAAAATAAATATGAACTCTTACATAAAATGATCATAACTTGGATATATCTTTAGTGTATTAAAAACATTGACAAAATTATTTTAATGAATACACATGATCTAAATATACACACGTGTACGTATAACATTACTGAAGGATTCACACTACCTACGCTAATCTTGACAGACGCAAGATATTAGTTTCAATCGCTCTTGTTCATGCATTCTAGTAGGATAATCTACTTGTACTTCGTATCATACTAATGTGTAGAACAAGTAAGTAAATCTATCCTTCGTACTACTTTTATATACATTGCATATATATAATGTAAATACATGTATACGTCTATATAAATTGGTCTCATATTTACGGTTTAAATAGTATATTTATATTTACACAGTTGTAAATTTGTAGTATGTACTATAACAGTACGAAAACAATAAAAAATTTAATAAAACAAATAAAATTATTACAAAATATTTTTTTATTCAAGATAAAGACTACTTTATCACAAGTAATATAAACTTTCGTATACATTATTTTAATTGTTAACCTCATTTTGAAGCTTAAAAAAACATAGCATCATTATAAAATAAAGAAGACAAAAAATGAAAAATGACAGTTGTCATTTCTTATGTTGTTGTTGTTGTTGTTGTTGTTATTATTATTATTATTGTACAAGCTACAAATTACTACGAATTTATCGAAATATACAAGATGCTTTATTGATACTTCAACAACTTTTATACTTATGTACGAATCCACTCTTATAATTTAGATGAAAAATATGAAAATATATCATGTAAGAGCAAACTATTCGTAACGCGATTGGTCAAATATATCATAAGCATGAAAATATAGATAATTCCATACCAACATTCACACGCGCGCTTGCGCGCGCAACGTATACTAGTATACATATAATTATGTAAATGTGTGTACCATTTAACACACATATTATACTCCTACGATGCGTTTTGTACGACCTTGTAGTACGCCTATAGCTGCACGCGTTTTAACATTCTATCACAACGACTTTTCTGCATTTAACAAGTGCTCCCTAACGTTTATGCACCTACGCTAGTCAATTGCGATTTATTGAATTTCTAAAATTTTTTTTTTTTATTAATCAAAAAAATCTTTACGTAAATTTTAGGGTGACACGCATTAATATCCCCGGACAAAATATCCCCGACAAAATATCCCCGCGACAAAATATCTCCGCGTTTTTGTTGGTTTAATTTTGAATAAACACACAAACACACTAAAAGAATAATGTTGAGATTCATTTTCAAATTATTATTGATGAATTTTTATATTTTTAAGAATTTTTAAGAATTTTGTCCGGGGATATTAACGCACGTAATCAAATTTTAGAGGCTATCCAATCAATTTCAAACAAATTTCTAAATATTTCGGTCTCCATCCAGGGTAACCACATTTTTCTTTTAACTTTTAAGCAAAGGACATATTGAAAAAATATGGAGACCAAGTCAGAAATCAAACCTGGATCTCCCAATTTCATGTCATGTGCTCCACCACTTAAACTAGGCAATTCAACGTCAATAATCAGAAATTTGTTTTAAATTCATGGAACAGCTTGTTGAATTAACGCTATTATAAAATCCACTATTACTGAATAACTTAAAAAATATGTTATAGAAATCCATAAATACGATACTTATCATTTTTTAAATATTCCATTTCTATAAAAAATCTAAAAATTGGTTTACCGCGCAGGCCAACCCTAGAACTTATTCCCGCTAAGTTTGAATTTGAAGCGACTTAAAATGTGTTTTTTGGTCAATATTTAAGCCTTTAAAGCTCAACCGTTTTTCACATTTCGAGCTCGAAGAAGATTTATATTGATTGGTTGGGAAGTCTGGAAGATATCTTAAAAAATACCAAAAAACAAAATTTTGTGAATTTTTAAACTATAACTTTTGAATGCGTCGTTCGATTTTCATTCTCGAAAAAGCATTTGACGCAGTTTCTTAAACACAAAAAATTTATACATGGTTTTATTATGATTTTTTCGCACGCTTTAAAGTTATTTCTAAAAAATATAAAAATTCAAGTTTTTTTTGGTTTTTTTTTTAAATTTCTCAACACACACACGCGGCCGGACACCTCAGCGGGAATAGTCAGAATGGCTTCCTGGGACCTCAAAACGTGAAGATCCGATGAAAACTCGACTTTCGAAAATCAGACCAAAGTCAATAACTTCCCTTTAGTGGAAAATTTTTTTAGCGGGAAGTTAAAAATACTATTACTAATTTATGAAGTTAAGTAGAAAAAAAAGAAATTTATTATGGACATAATTATGTCCATAATTTTGTTTCAGCATCAGCTGAAATTATAATGCGAAAGCAAAAAAAGTTATCAATTATATTCAGATCAAAGTAAAATGGTTTTTCCATTATTTATCGTGATTTTAAGTTTCACTCATTTCATACATTACTTTTCAAAAAAAAATTTCGGCTTATCTTGATGTAGTTTTCGATTCTATTACACAAAATAAATTGTCGAAAATTGCAGAAACTTTGCAGTATGAGTCTTGCAATTACATTTGTTAATTATAATTAATATGTATTAGTGGAGAATATACGTACACGGTGAGAAATTTCTGTAGAAATTTACTATGCATACATAATAAGACTAAACCTTAATGACTCAATTCAAAATATTACCATAAAAATTTAAGAATATCATATTGTACCAATCAATATTTACTAGGGACCATAGTAAATTTGACCATGTAACTGTTACATAAACATATATAAAAAATTTTCGTAAACTGACTGAACAAAAACTGTGAGTGTGCTTAAAACTTTTCATTATAGTTACATAGTAAAAATTTCTGTTGCTCAGTCGACAATAAAAATTTATAAAAAAATTTGACATTTAGTCACGTGTACTCGGTTTAAATTTAAAATTGTGACTATGAAATTTTCAAATGTCCCATAGTAAACGTATGCGCGTCAGTCGCGACGCGCGCTCTTTCATTTTTTCGTGCTGCTTTGTTGTAAGATTCCTAAATAATAAAATATATAATAATTTACCGTGAAAAATTAAGATGAAAACAAACATTTGATAGTTAACCTGCAACCGACACTTTTCTAATAATATATTATTATTATTATTATTATTATAAAAAATAATTTAAAAGTTATATATTGTGTTTATAATTATTTATAATATAATTAACTGCCAAAATAAATCCTTCGTTCAAATTAAAAATAGAAAACAAATAAAAAAAACTATATTTTAAAAAATATTTTTAAAAATTATTACAAGCAAAAAAAATCTTGTTTGGTTTGATATTTTTTTTGATTGCTAAAAATATTTTTTACTCTAAAATTTTTTATTTTTTACAAACATTTTCTTATTTTTTTTGCTATAGTACATTCGGAAATTTAAATTATTGCATATTTCATTTTACTATGGTACATTTCAATTTCTACCGTTTGCTATGTCTGATTTCATTTGTTTCGGAAATTACTATGGGCCATTGTAAAATTTTATTCTGAGTCAATAAGGTTCACTAGTAATATGCACCATTGTAAAATTTAAAATCCATGCAGAATAAAAAATAATAGAAATTTCTCACCGTGTATATTTAAAAAATTTTTATAATTCTATTATTTAATTTATGCATAAAGATTTTTTACAGCCTTCAGAATATAATCTTCATGAAAAAAAAATATTTTCAGTGTATTAAGATTATCAATCGCCCGGAAATCGTTCAGGTCAAATAAAGGCGAAAGACGTATGTAGTGATAGTGATAAGCACGCGCCAGATTATGTATACTTATCATTATTTTTTGTTCTAAATGATTTGAAATGAGCAAGTCTTATTCCTCAACATTATATTAACTTCTTATATAAAAGTAATTTAGAATATGAGATTAATTACTAAGAAAAAAAAATTAAGAGCATTTTATTATTTAAAAAAAAAAAAAACTTTCTTCGTGTTGGTTTTATAGAAATACAGTAGTTCTCCTATGACTGCGCATAATAAAATGATAAAGAAATTTCGAAATTTGGCCCACTACGCCTAATTCACTCTAATGCTATACGAGATACGCTTTCGCTTAAAAACTGCCTAAATTTCTTAACTTTTACTTATTACGCTTTCATTTTCACTTTCATGCCGGTCAGACAAGCATATGATTAACCACATAAATTCATCAGACTAAAAAATTTATCATAATCACTCTGTCGGTAAAAACCAATATATTTAGTTGATTTTACTATTATTTAGTCGGCGGAAAATCTTTTGATAAATTATAGTATCTTTTAAACTTTTACATTTTAATTAAAGAAATAAATGTGAAGTATCTGTCTTTCATATCATCGTAGATAATATAAAAGCTAGAATTTGGTGAGATAATTAAAAGTTTAAAGGTCTTACTTAGTTAATAATTCAGTAATGGTGGGTTAGCTATAGAAAACTGCGATAATTAATATAATTTTAAAATGAGTCAGGAATAATCATTTAATGAATCTAGTTACTAGATATTAATGACAAAATAACAGTATTTATAAATTGCATACGTATTTGCCCCGCTCACAAACTTACTAGTAAGAGATATCTGTACTCCTAAAATTATTCTTAAAACTTATTGTAAATTACACTTATTTTAATTTTTAAGAAAAAAGTTAAGCCACCCAATATTCATTACGAAATTATTTTATTAACTAAAAATTCCACTACTTAAATTTAAAAATGATAAAAAATTTACCTTCGTACGATAATTTTCTCGAGAAAACGATAATTTTACAGTTCAGAGCACATAAGGGTATTTTTTTATTTCTCATATAAAATTTGGAATCAAATAAAATGAATTCTGTGAATAAGAACATAGGACTAACTATTACAGAAGCTTTATAGTAATTCGTTTAATAATTTTTCAAGAAAGTAATCAGAAAAGAACAAAATTTCAAAAAATACATTTACTACGGCCTACCCTTAATACCATCATTTTAAAATTCCAATATTTATCTGATATCAATATTTAAATAAAATACAAAATGTATGATTAAGAAAATAATATAGTATACAGACAAAAATTCGTCCATTTTTTATCAACATGTCAGAATCAAAATAATAAACATAATATTTTTGAACTTTCTAAATTTCAGAAAAGAGTGAAGTTCTAGCGCTAAGCCCATTGTGTAATCGATTTTTTAATATTTTCTGCACTCATGTAAAATACTCTTAACTGTACTTGTACATTTTCTTCAACAGCACAAAGTTATTTTTTATACACTTTAAATAATAATAATAATAATTAACACGGAGAGAAATCATAACAATTACATGGCGGAATGAAGTTAAAAGCAGTCTCTAATATCATATTTCACTGAGTCATTTTGACCAAGATTTGGTTAGATGGGAATGTCCTAAATACTTGTGTTAAGATGTTTCAGTATACCGAGACGTATGAAAGCAGTAGAACGAGTAGAAGCCCGGGAAAAAAAGTTTAAATCTGCTCTGATCAAATCAGATCTGAGCAGATCTGTCCAGATCAAATTTGATCTGATTAGATCAAATCTGATCTGTTTAGATCTGGTTCGATTGAAACAGAATCAATTTTTAAAAAAGTTTATAAAATAAAAATAATATAAAAATTAATTTTATTTTTACTTGAAAATTAGAAATTGTGTATTTTATATGAATTTTCCGTGATTTAAAGTCGAATTATCGTTGAGAAACAATTTGCGATGTTGGGGATTCGAACCGGGGTCCTCCTGCATGTCAGCCCCAGAGCGTACCATTCAGCTACTAGAAGTAACTGACTGAGCTACTCTTTAGATAGTAATGTAGGCGCTGTATTATCTTTTCGTAAAATTTTGAGGACGGTGTACAAAATATAATTACTTTATGTATTTTGACCCGCTGAAACCGAATATCGCAGTCATTTTTGCGAAATCCCAGGCTATCTATTGTTTATAGCCATTTGTTTAAACAATTATTTGAGAAATCATTTTTTTTCAGATCGGATATTTTTTTTTCAATATTTTAGTCAATTTTAAGATGAAAATTACTCTTATAAAATTTTCCGTAAATTGATAGTTTCTGAGTTATAAATTTTTGAAAATTGATAATTCTTGATCTTCAATAATTTTGATGATTAATTACGAATAAATAAATTACTTAACACCAGGTTTCATGCACGTGATTGTAAAGAAAAATATCCAAAGTTTCTATTAAAACAATAACATCCGGTTATAATTAGTATTAAATAAAAAAAACGTGATCAAAGTTAGTGTATTTGTAAGAGCAACTTGATCTGGATTGATCTAATTTGATCTGGATTGATCTAATTTGATCAGAATATATCTATTCATATCTACTTTTCAATTTCATTTTGATCAAACTTGATCTGGTTTGATCTAAGCAGATCAAATTAGATCTGTCCATATCTACTTAGATCTAAATTTAGATCAAATCTGATCTGCTCGGATCAAATTTGATCAGAGCAGATCTAAACTTTTTTACCCGGGAGATCGTTATTATTATTAATATTGAGATATTATGCATAGAGAATGAGAACGTGAACAGTGAAAACGAGTGTCAACGATTATCTTAACTACTATCGAGAGGAAAAGTAACGATTGATTTTATCAAGCTCGATTGAAATGTTAATAAGTTTCTACTCAATTAAATTCATGCAATAATAACTTATTAAAAATATTCGAGAAATCAAATTTGAATGAAATAATTTCCGATACTTTTATCATAACCCTCAAACTATAAATACATAAAATAGTTTACTTTCTTAAGTATATATTTGTTTTGTTACCTTAAGGCTCAATATTTAAATAGTCATTTATATTTAACTTCAAACAAAAAATCACAGAGCTCATCAAATAAGATAAAGAAAAGATTCCAACTAAGAGGATTTTGATGTGTCATACTTGTAATAGAAGGTCAATTGTCTTTTCCTTCACATTCTCTGTACTACTCTCAAGCATGTCTGATTACTTAGCGATATATCTTTCGTTTTTTAAGCTGTTACTATATATTACGACGAGCTCCGGTTACCAGCATAATATACAAGCACGACAACAGAGAAGATATCTGTACAAGATGATTGCAAACTATTCGAAGCAGAACAATAAAATGTTCACAACAGAATGTATATTATGCTCGTGATTGGTTTCTTTGGCATTAAAATAGGATAAATCTCGGTCTAATATAACTATAAGGGAATGTGTCCTTGTATATATTATATTACGGAAGAGTCAGTCTAAGGTTGAAGTTATTTTGTTTAATTTGTAGCTAAATACTGCATGTTGTTTTTTCTTCTTTCTATTTTGGAAATATTTGTATCAAATTATAGTTTTAGAGAGCTTTAAAAAATAAAAAAAATTTTTTTTCGTGTATACAATTGCCTACAGTAATAAAAAAACTTGATTCAAGAAGATTGTTTTGAAGAGAACTAGTTTTCTATAGCTTAGAAAATCTCTTGTCTTGAATCTCGTCATCTTGGCTTAAAAAACCAATATTTTCAATCGATAAATATTATGACTTGATTAAAGAGTATATTATCTTTGACCGGTACAATCAAATTCTTCATCCAAGAACAATTCTTGAAAATTAAGGTAGCTCCTCTGTGGTATAGTGTGATCATCAGAGAGCATTTACAATTGTCGGAAGGTTGACATAAAGTGCTACTTTTTTTTTAATTATTAATCGAAAAAATATTATTTTGTACTCTGCTAGTTTTTTTTTTTATTTTGTAGAGGAATTTTTTTAATATATCTGAGAATATTTGGGTAGTCAGAGAGTTTTCCATGCTTTAAATGAAAAGTAAAGTTGAAAATCGCGAATTTTGTTATTAAATATCGTGCTTATTGAACGGTCAAATATTGTGAAACTTCGAGATTTTTTTAGTATACGTTATTCTTAAATCATGAAAAAAATTTAGCGAAATCTGTCGAAAAGTGGTTTCAAAGAAGAACTACCTTAACAATAATTTCGTATTCTTCTAAGAACTTTATGCTTTTGATTCAGAAACAAGTCTCTACTACATTAAAAACAGCAAATCTTTTTTTAAAAAAGAAATTTTTACATAAATTTCTCATGAAAAATATTCAAGACTTTCTTTTTTACATAACAAGTAGCAATTTTTAGTTCTAACGGTATTCTTGAAATATATCGGTAATATTAATATCTAGTCCCTATGTTAAGACACTGAAAAAAAAAAAAAATTAACTTGATTTGAGAAAAAATTTCCTGATCCAAAAGAATTATTTTGAAGAATTTAATCAAATACATGATTTAAAAAAATTTTCTTGATTCAAGACGATCAAATTCTTCGAGATGATTTCCTTGGATCAATAATTTTTTTCTTAAGTCAAATTAACTGTTTTTTTTTTTTTTTTTTTTCTTTTTCAATGAAGGTGTCTTGATTAAAGAAGTAAAAATTCTTGGGCAAAATGTTTCCGTATCTTTTTTGAAAACTGTGAAATGCTTCGTAAAAGTAAATTTCTTCTCAAAATGATTCCTTCAATAAAAAAAATGAACATTCTAAATAAATTTTTCTTGAATCAAGTAGTTTTCTCCAATGCATCAATATCAAATTATAATTCCAGAAATTTATTGTTACGTCAAAAATTTTTTTCTGAGTAAGCAATCACCAATTACTTTCAAGTTATTAAGTCTCGATCTTAAATTAACATGTTTCGAGTGTTTAAACACTCATTGCTACTTATAATTTAAATGTATGCAAAATGTAACAGTTTTACGGGTTATCTTTTTCAGGAGTTACCCGGCCAGAAAAAACATCGCTCCCGTAATAATATCATGTTTTGTGCAAAATATTGAATTAAATGAACCGCCTCGATCAGTCTAAGGTAAACTTTCAGATTGATGTAGAAAAAAGTTTTTTGACACAATATGATTTTTTACTTTGCACACATTTGCATACATATATATTGATCGAAAATATAAAAAAAAATAAGGTATGTTTACACAAAATTGATTGTTAATTAACTTTAATGAGCTTCATATATTTTACTTAATACATTTATATTTAAATTCTAAAACCAGCAGCTTAAAACTGTAAATTTACACTAACAATCAAATGATTAAAATAAAATAACATGATTATGTTAAATATATGTTTACCATCTGTGATAAAAATTATTTTATATACAATATATACATGTATTACACTTGTGTAAATACACATATCAGAAGATATTGTATGTGGTTGCAGAAAACATTTTCGCGACTGTAGCAATGAACTGTCGTCAGTATGTCAAAGTAAAATATTAGATAAGAACTTAAATTTGGAAAGGAATACATAAATAAGAATGATAATAAGAATAAGAATGAGAATATGAATATGAATAACGAAATTAATGAAACACTCGTTAAGTTCATATATAATATAGATATCAATTGATTCTTTATATTGTAACATAATATAATATAATAGTAATACTGTTGTACTTAAACAATATGTTGGATGTAACATCATGTATGTAGTAATCTCAGCATGCATATCAGTTGTATCACAGTAAATTACGCATTCACACAATGCGTACAATTGAACGGCATTGAACTGTAACCCGCATCCATGGTATATACTCGCTGGTGAGTATAGAAACCCTACTTTTACCATTTCTGCTTCGCCCTCTCGACACATTTTCAATTAATCTTTACAGTCTCTTATGTTTAATGTGTTTGCGTGATCTCTTGGTCATCTACTTGAGCTAAATTCAATAATTTGCACTTAAAAAATTTCAAAATTTAGTTTTTGTCTCATAAATTAGTAAATTGATAGAAAACTAAATTGACTAAAGAAAGATTGTCTTAACCCAATCAAGTCTTATTTCAAAAATTTATCCTTTTTTTTTTTTGGCTTCGAGATTCTTGGGTTAAGGTATTTATATCTTCAGTTGATAAGTATTATCTTTTGATTCAAAAGTATACTTTCTTCAATCGATACAATAAAATTCTTCAGTCAAAAAAATTCCTTTCATTTTAAAATAATTTTGTTTTCTTTCATTAACTTAAAATTTTTTTTTTTAAGAACACAATTATTTTCATTCAAAAGGTTATTTCTGAAGAAGAATTTGCGACAGTGATTGTACAGGAAAAAAGCATGTAAATTAAAATTATTTTTAACGTTAAAAAATTTTGTAAAGTCATGAAACTTTGAATAATAATTCAATTATTATTCTAAAAAGATTTCAGTTGCTGCTTCTGGAGTTATTTTTTAGAAATATCGGTTTATATTGTCCATTTAATCCCATGTATAAACCTATATCTTCTTGACAATTTTCAACCAAAAATCATTAAGAAACAGTTTAGTTTTTTCTGCTACTTTTAAAATTATTTAAGCTTTAATATTTTTATGATTTTTTAAATTGTTACATTGATAAACACTTCACTAAAATCTTTTTAAACCAAATAATCCCTCAAACAGAATGAAATTTTAGTCTTATAAATTCCGAAAACTATAAAACTTTTCTACGTTGATAATGTTCTTAAGGTAGTACTACCGGTTTTAGAATTGACGTTCAGAATTTAATGAAATTTAGCATATTGGTACTTTATAATATCGCAATTAAGCCGTAAAATTTTTGGAAGCTCAGCAAGTCCTGAAAGAAAGATATTAATATCTACATATTTTTGCTTTTACCATTGATCCTTATGGAGATGAATCACAGACTTTATTTTATTTCACAAAACTGGACGTTCAGATTCTTATAAAAATCAAGACAATGAGAAAAAATAACATCTAGAACATATTTAATAACAATCAGTATGGTTTCCAAGAATATGAGAATATTTATTAATAAAAAACATTCAATATTTATCTCTGTCTCTCTTTCTCCAATGTGATTTAGTATAGGGCAATCTACTACGTTAATCACATAAGGTTAGGTTTTGGGATTTGACTCTTGTGGTAACGGTAGTACTACCTTAACTAATGTTACTGCCTATCTCAATTCAAGAGGACGAAATATGTATGTACACAGTAAAAAAATTTTCGCCAAATTTAACACAAAAATTTGTGTTGATGACTTTTTTTACACAATCTGTGTTGAATCAACATGATAAAATGTTAAATTCTACATACTAAAATGTTTAATTCTTTACAAACATTTTTACACTTTACACAATGACGAAAAATTTTTTACTGTGTATCTTCTTCAAAAACAATAACGTACTTCGTTGAAGGATAAAATTTTTGAATGGAGAATATTATCCATAGAAAAGTAAAATTCTTGTTAATAGACTTTAAAATTTTTACCAAGAGCAAATAATTTTCTATGACGAAATAATTTTGGCAATACACTCAAAGTTCTTAAACTCACTTTTCATTGGAGTTAACAAACACTAAAATTTACCGAGTACAAATTTAAGTATTCATCACATTATTAATCATCGTTATCAAACTAAAACGTATCACTTATTAATTGAAAGTTGTACTTTGGACCAATCCGGTTTTTTCCAAACTTATGAGAGAATTAAAAAAAAAACGTGGATGCTTATAACCCCACCGACCTTCTGAAGATCCAGATGAGGTCATCTTAACATTATTATCGTTTTGTTTCTTTTTCGCTCCCTTTATGCTTATATTCAATATAAGTGATAACCAACTTACAACTGATAGATATTTACACGTAATACACAAATCAATAAATAATGGCGTAGTTGTGATTAATAATCATTAAGTAGAATTAAATAGTATCTGTACTTAATAATCTCGTTGTAACGATTCGTTCTCTGACGTTGATCACATTAAAAGTATTGACTATTTATGATTCTTTCCACATGATAATTGTATGTAAATAATAATAATAATAATAATAATAATATTACTATTACCATTTTCATTATTAGTTTTATTATTGTCATTTAATATTATTAATATGACGAAATATATAAATAGCTACTCATTATTACTATTATTATTATTATTTTTTACAAGCAAAATCATAAAATAATGTAAACTAATAACATAAATAACGAAAAAAAAAGAAGTAATAATATTAATAAGTATTAATGTAAAATGTTTTACAGTTAGTTATAGTTTGCAACGATAATTCTAATCCAGAGTTAAAATAGCGTGTGGCTTTCTTGGAGCGCAGTGACCTGATTTCTTGAGCGCAAGAGTAAGAGTATTTTCCGAGTAAGTGAAAGAGAAAGAGAGATCGAGTTTTTAAGAGTGAGAAAGGAAGGGAAGACTAGAGACTGTAGTTTAGCCACGTAATACCCGTCACGGTAATAGTGCCTTCGATATTATAGCGTTGCTAATGTCATTCATTTATGATATAATGGAAAAGAAGGCTCGACTATAGTCTAATGCTCACTATAGGGATAATAAGACTCGTCACTCAGTGACGAAAGTCCAATTTCGCCTTCTACCATCTGCGGGAAACCACATCCGGAGCACTCGTTCTAAATATCTATCTTCGTTATTAATGTCTCACGATTGATCTCCCGCCTCTTAAATTGCATTTTTAATGAATCTTTACTTAATTTAAATATTGTCTTCACAAGCACTTTTTCGTAAGCTATTACTTGCACTTTTCCATTATAAGGATTATTTATAGATGCAAAGTTCATTTACGTAGATGAAAAAACTGCGACGACACGTTATGATTAATGTAGTTCTTTTGCTTACTCAGTTATTAGCTTTTTTATTTTATATAGTACTGTTGTGGTCAAGACAATAAAATGATCTTGACGTTTAAATTTATTGAAAATTTTACACAATTATGATTTTTAATTTTTTTCTTGAGCTAACAGGAAAATTTTTCTTGAATAAAGAAAATTTAGTCTTTTAATAAAAATTTTCATTATGGTGGAAATAAATTTTTTTATGTCAACAAAATTTATTTCTCTGTCTAATTACTTTGTAATTTTTGTTCAATTTAAGATTTTTTTCAGGCTAAGAAACCCGATTTTATTTAAAAATCTTTCAGTGATTATTGGATGGCTCAATCTGAAAACGCAACATGGATGTAAACACTTAAGTGTGATGATAAAATAATATTTACCAATGATTTTTGTTGACATGAACAAAAATTCAGTGACTGGCACACTTTCCACGGATTAATTTTAAGATGAGAGCACATGAGCACCCACTCAATCCTTGCAATGTTATCTTTTATTTTCTTAACCATCCAGTTATTAAAACAGTTTACAAATTAAAAGGTACCAAATCTTTCAGATATTGACTTTTTTTTCTTTCCAACAACCAAAATTTTTAACTAAAACTTGAATTTTATATAATACGAGCAGAAAAAAATTTTAAGACTTTGAAATAAACCTTTTTTATTCAAATAAATTCTTGGGAAGACAGCAATAATCTGGGAAAAAAAATAGTTTTAGATAGACAACTGGCGAATTTACATCAAAAATTGTTTTTTCCCGATTCCAGAAAACTTTTTTTCAACATGAAAGTTACTGTGACAAAAATTTTGATTTCTTCAGCTAAGAAATAAAATCGTATAAAAGTTTCAACAAATTAATTTCTTGTCACAACAATGCTCATTTTTTTCAATAGTATATTACATACCTAGGCCAGTAAAATAAGAAAAGTCTCAGACCACATGTAAAATTTCTTTTTCTGCCCTCCGGCCGGAAAGTGGCAACTTTCTGGCCGCTGCGCTAAACAAAGTTGCCACATTCCGGCTACGTCGAGCAGAAAAATAGTATACACACCTTGGCCAGTAAAAAGTAAAACCTCAGACCACATGTTTGTCAACCTCGGCTTCACCTCGGCCAACAATTACATGTGGTCTGAGACTTTTCTTATTTTACTGGCCTAGGTATGTAATATACTAATTTCTTGCTCTCCTAGCCGAAAGTACGCTC
>CAJNRD030001124.1:24693254-24755352 GCA_905319865.3 Cotesia congregata
TGAGGCTTTACTTTTTACTGGCCAAGGTGTGTATACTATTTTTCTGCTCGACGTAGCCGGAATGTGGCAACTTTGTTTAGCGCAGCGGCCAGAAAGTTGCCACTTTCCGGCCGGAGGGCAGAAAAAGAAATTTTACATGTGATCTGAGACTTTTCTTATTTTACTGGCCTAGGTACGTAATATACTATTTCATTAAAATTAAAAATTTGAATACGAAAATTCATTACTATAATTTAATCGTTACCTTACATTATTATTAATTAAAATAATTTAATTTACAAAAACAATAAATAGTCAACGTTTGACTCAAGTATTTTTTCACAAAACTCGGACTTGACAACACCGCGCTTAACAGCTGTTTATATTTATCTCACTGTGTAGTATTGAGTTGAAAAATATAATCCATAAAAATACACAGGAATTATTAAAATTCAAAATTCACGCGTTCTATTCTGTGCAACGTTGCCACACTGCGCTGAATCACGTGGTTTATTTATTTTTAAATATGTCGGCCTGAAATTTTCGTGAATTTCTCATCTTTTGCATTAAAATATCTTTAAAAGCCTTCGTCAGAAAATTTTTATTTTATTTTTAACGTATTCTATAAAAGTTGATTGACTGAAATAGATGTTTTTTGTTTTTTAATCTTCCTATGAGGTAGTCACATAAATCGATATATGTGCAATCCGCCAATAGTCTCTATAGGCTACATGTTAAATTTCAAATTTTTAATAATTTATTAAAGAATAACCCTTCGTCAGATCTATTCCAAAAAATTAATTTAGACGTATGAGATAGCAATTCATAACATATCAAAAAATTAGCTTCTGATCTTCAGAAGTGCATTAGTGTCCGTACAACCTTAACGCCAAAAAGAGTGACTTTTTATGGGCTGCTCGAATTGCAGCGCGCTTTGTCGGGCTACATGATTTTCGGGCCGGTAGTACAGCAATCTCCATACTAGTATAGCAGTATTCAGTGTCGTGTCGGGGTTTGTGTACAAAAATACAACCTCAAAATATAATTAATCTCATAATAAATAATATAACAGCATAACAATAAATAAGATATCTCATAAAATATACATAAAATATAACAACATATATAAAATATATATATATTCCAAGAATTTATTGCTAAAATTTAACTTGAATAAAAGTAAGTAATTGCAGCGAAAATGAATGACTCTTCGTCAGAAGGTTTTACCGACGGAGAAGAAATATTTAAATTATTTGACAAAGAAGCAAAAGATATCATCAATAGTGAAACATTACCAAAAAAATCGGCTGATCGGTACCTTTTGAATTACAATGCCTATAAAAACTGGAAAGAAAAAAATAAAAATTGCCTCTCGGCTCAGAAAAGAACAACTTAATTGTTTATTTTGAAGGCTTAAAAAAAGTTGAGTCCATTAACTATATGGAGTGTGTGGAGCATGCTTCAAAGTACATTAAGTTTAAATGATGACATTCAGATAGACAATGGCTGCGTTCAGGTTTACTAAGTTCTGAGTAGGGCTGACTTTATCTACCAAAAAATTAATATTTAGACACACTGAAATAAATATACTTTGCATTGTTTTATTATAGATTTTTTTAAAAAACAATATAGTTACTTTAAGTTGTTGCTACAAAATATGCTAAGATCTGCCAAGAACTTAGTAAACTTGAACGCGGCCAATTTCTTAAAATTAAAAAGCATTATTAAAACAAATGCTATAGGACATAAGTCTAAAGTAAAAAATCTTTTATTTTAACATGGGAACAAATTAAACAATATATGAATGAAGCTCTTAATGATCAATATTTAGCAATAAAGGTAATAAAAGAATATTTACATATTCGCTTTTCAAATTAAATGTCTTCATTTTCACTATTCAATTGTACGTATCATTTAATTACAATTTTTACAGGTTGTATTAATATTTGGAATATGTGGCTGTATGCGATGTAAAGAACTAACGGAAATGAAAGTTGAAGACATAAAAGATTTAAATGAAAGATATTTAGTAACAATCAATGATAACAAGAATGATTATCCCGGACAATTCCTTATTGGCAATCTCTTTTACCCTATCGTTAAAAAGTACATTGTATTAAGATCTGGTAAATTTTCTGATAGATTTTTTATTCACTATTCAGGGGGTAAATGTCCTCGATCGCCTATTGGACGTCATACAATAGGAGCAATGCCTAAAAAAATTGCTACTTATTTAAAGCTGCCCAATATTAAAAGATACGCCGGCCATTGCTTTAGAAGATCATCTGCAACATCTCTCTTATTCTGACGCTAACATGCAGCTAAGGAGATGACGTTCAGATACAATTGCCCAGGGTTATTCATTATATAACAGAAAATTCATTACATAACAGGCAGATGATTTTTATTTAGACTAATTCAGAACGAGACCGCAATAGATACTCAACCGCAACCATCAACCAGTAAAGAAGGAACTATCAACCCTCAAACAGTAACTACCATCCCTCAACAAAAAAACCAATAAGATTGAAACAGAAATTAATAATTTAAATTGGTTAGACTTTGATGACGACTTCATTGTTAATGACGTTGAACCGATTTCAAGTCAGTAAACCAATAATACTCACTTATCTACCAAAACACGTTTATATCCCACCTCTAATTCATATCGTATTTTTCAGTTAAAGCCGTTATAAATAGTGGTTTCACTACAGCAAGTAAAAAACCAATTTCTGTAACAATTAAGACTCACAAGAAACTAGAAATTAACAATAATAAACACCATTCATGGCCAAATAAGGGGTAAAATTAACTTTTCTAAATCAAACACATGTTCAGCCTCCACCAGCTAAGAAAAAAAAAAGAATATTGACTATTTAAATACTCTAAACCCTAACAAACTACACTTAGCATAAAAAAAAAAAAAAAACAAGATTTAACGTTCGATAATTGTACTTTAAATAATTGCGTTTTTAACGTCACCAAATGTAACTGTGATAAGGAAAATATTCCTCAAAGTGAGACGAGAATAATCTCAATGTGAAACTATAAACTAATTAAAATCTATGGTTATATTATGTTATTATTTACATAATTCTCGGCTTCGACTCGGTTTTGCAAAAAAAGCACCTACTGCATTATAATTAATAACTACAACCTAGTTTTTATAATAAAATTGAGACAAATGATAATAGTAATACTTTTTTTCATGTATTAACCTTATTATTGTTAAACGTAATTCCGGTGGAGGATCAAGAAAAATAGTATAAGACCCACGGCCAAAAAGTGGGATGCTCTGACGTATGTGATATGATGGCCGAGGCGAAACCTAGGGACGTAATATACTAATTTGTCAGCGTAGATTAATGTTAACTTAATTAAGATAATAATTAATATTTTATATTTTAGAAAATCTGAACATAAGTGCTAAAAGACTAATCCCTATAATTAGAATGATAATCACAATAACCAATCAAAGAATGTGTGTTTACACATATATAAAACAACTTTTAAAGATAATTAACTAACGTTGTAAATAAATACTAAAATTATATGTTGTAAAGTACAACATTCAATAAAATTATCTTAATCCAAAAATTATAACTCAATTTAACAGAGAATATCTTACCTCACAAGGTAATAAATGCGTGCTACATAAGTTACCGTTGTATTTTCAAATTCATCAAACACAAATTCTAGACCGGATCTCACTGGCTATACCCTCGTTTTTTGTTAAATAAATAACAACTCACATAGTACAGCAGGTGAAGTCGTAGGAGGTTCTTTTGAGTTTTCCCGAGTTTTCCACTCGTCCCTAATGAATAAATCTTTACCATAACTACTTATACACATTTATAAGGCCGTAAAGTAACATAATAAAGGAAGTAACACGTAAAGAAAAGAGATAAATGTCTGTTAAACCGCGCACGCGCTCTTACATCAAAATATATTACGCATCATCTTAAACGCGGCTTAATTTGAGGAAAACATTGTACTACTATGTTACGATTGCTGTGAATTAGTTGCATTTAAGTTCAGCAAAAACCTTCAGAAGCGTAGGAACAATTAACTAATAATTATGCTTTTATTCGAAGAAAAGAAACTATTATTTTTGTTATCTTATAAGTGGTAAAAAAAATTACAATGAATCAAAGTGGTTGAAAAATTCAAAGAATTTAAAAATAAACCACTCATATTGAATGTGATTACTGATTAAACTGGAATAAATAAGGCTTTAATAAAAAAAACATTTATTCTTACATTACAGTAGAGAATAAATCGGTCTCATTTGAATTCTCGCGGTTATTATGCGTATAACTCGAATGCGACTAGACCGGCATGACAATAGACGATGTAACAACCGGGGGTCGAATTCTTTTTAACTACAATACTGTTTGCGACGCGTTACAGGAAAGTGAAACTCTCGGAAACTAGGTCACACCCACACCAGAAACGCCGTACTTCAACCTGAAAGTTTAAATGTAACTCACTGATTTTAGGCACTTTACTCTTGTACTATACGTAGACATAAATTACTGATGTAAAACAGTGTTTTTTTTTCTCAATAAATTGTTAAACATTCTAAAAGTGATTTTTTTTAATCTAGATTTTTATAAAAGATCTATAACAAAATACTTGAAATAAAAATATGCTCAAAAGAAATTAACACATTTTTTCGTTGTCTAAATTTGACTTTTAGGCACTTCTTACAAAAAAAATTGAGGTTGAGAAGGGATAATCTGTGGTTGTACATTCTCTTACTTACATTTCTTGAGTTTCGTGAACCGCCAGACGAAATTAGAGAGGTTTCTTTTCTTGTAGAATAACTTTACAAAATTCTATAAAAAAACACAGTTTTCATTAAACTTTTCAATTTGGGAGGATCAAAAATTTTTTTATTAATCACAAATTTTTTTTTCTGAAGCTAATTTTTTATTTATTAACATCGTTTTATTTATTAACTTTGTAAACAAATAAAAAACTAAGTTGATTAACATTTTAAGGAATGTAAGAAGAAAAACTTCAATAACATATAGTTTAATTATTTTAAAAAACGTATTGAATAAATTAATTGAGAGTATATATTAAGTATTTTTTTTTCGCAAAAAACGTTACATTGTGCAAAACACTCAATAAAATTAGATGAAACATAATATATAATAAAAAGAGGAAAACAAATTGTATCTATACGTGTACGTAAGAAGGTGTTTTGTACCTTGAATCTGCATGCATGCTTACCTCTTATCAAACTTATTGTCTTACATAACGCAAAATATTTTGAATGATTTAGATGAATTTATAGAATATAAAACGTATTTATTCTTCTCAGTTAATTGCAGTAAAAGTTTTAACCTGTAAAATAACAGCATATTATATGTAATATTCTAGAATTAACAAAACGATTTGAATGTAATTATAAAAATTAAAGTAAAAGTCTTAAAATATAACATGTGATTGGTAAAGGTCATCAATTCAATGACTGGGTGATTTATTCTGAGATGTAGATTATGCGTGTTGTGTATAACGCATAACACTTAATTTAAATAGTAATTCACGACGTAATCTCGATCAAGTTGATCGTAAGTTCGCGAGAATGATTGGAAGGAAATTACATATTGTCATATGGACATAATGATCATGCTTTAAGTGATTTATTAATGAATGGATCAACTTTTAGTAGTAATAAATTATTTTATAAACAATTTATTATTATCATTATTATTTATTTTTATTTGCATTATATTTTAGACATTTGACTATTGTACTAAATAGCAAAATGCACATAACCTGTGGTGTGGGCCTGATAAGTTAAGTAGTTAGGTGTCATTGAGGCCAGTATGTAACAAATTACGCAAATAAACTCGCACGTTCCAAATACGATTAGTACAATGATTATATTTTCTCATGTACATATTGTTAAAATCATTTACACTAATTATTAAACCTAAATTCGTCAATTGTATTATAATTTTATTTACTCTATTTTTCATCTTGATTCAAGACAATTTACCCTCTTCAAAATTATATTCTGGGTTCAAGAATTTTTCTCTTGAATCAAGTTAATTTTTTTTCTGTGTAGAATTTGAGAATCTGCGTCGAATACTGCCAACCGCGTGAAAATTGGTTCATTTATTCCGAAGTTATTGCGGTTTGAAAATTCAAAAAATAGTGTTTTATGAAACTTCCATCAGACTTTTGAGCTCGAAGAGCTCAAAAGCATAAAATAGCTTACTCCGTGAGCTCGGAGGGCTCAAAATAAGACATAAATCATATCTTTGAGCTCGACGAGCTCAAAAACGTCATGAGTGCAATTTTACGCGCTTAGATATGGAATTATCAGGAAGTTGCAGGGATGGCCTTTGGGGTCATCCGTTTTCCTAATTTCTTTCCTTCTATTCGACCCTCCGTAACTTTGTTTCTGTTGAGTTTAGAAAAAAAATAGACATTTAGACATGGACAATTTTGTAGAGAATTAAATTTCCTATTAGAAAGTCAAAAGCAAAATAAAAAAAAAATTTATTCGTGTAGTTATTTCAAAAATAAAAAAAAAGAAATTTTACAATGTTATTGAAATGGGAAAGGAGACCTCCCCTTGCACCAGCTCAATATTTGAGATATTGAGTTCAAACTTTTGGAGAATTTTTTTTTTTATTGAAAAAACTTTTAAGATACTTTTTATCGAAAAAAAAAGTTACTTTGACACAGTCTATAATCTATAATATATATGTATACATATATTTTAGGTTTAAGAAGTATCATAAGTACAATAGTAAATTATTCAAGGTATAGGACAAGGAATATATTTGGAAGTGGTAATTTCGCGGAACGACCTGGCCGCATTCACGTATCAAGTGCATCACACTGCTAGTTTGTACACAAACATTTACCAGCAAAATGTCAACCACACACTAGTTAATAAAACCAATATAACTAAACTTCGGCAGTATTTGCTATACTTAATTATAGTATTGCGCGCTCTATGTTTTCATAGATAACTGTATGTGTATGTAAGCAACAAGTACACTGACAACCTAACAAAATGACGTACGTATGCATGCGTACAAGAAACTTGGAACGTGCACTCGAGTGGGTGAACAGTATTTTGGCAGAGTTGGCCCTAACCCATATAATGTTAACCAGAATAGAGCCTAGACAGGTAGATAAATAGATGACTTAAATATTCTTATGTATAAATACATTTTAATATAAATAGACACATCAATTAAAAACTTTTCAACTCACTAAAAATTAAAAGTCAACTTTTATTTATTTAAAATATAATTATTTAGAAAATAGAAATTTACTTCATTTTTATAAATAGAAAAAAATATAAATTATTTTATAAGATAAAATTGTTGAAATATTATCATCATATTAAATAATTTTTCACTGTGTTGCTAATTGGTTGAGAGTTGGACGCTTGTTTATAAAATTAATGAACAATTTTAAAATGACTGTAAAATCTTTACGAAATCCCGACCTCGTCTTGAGCTTCTAGACACTGTGGCATCAAAACTTTACATATTATTATGTCACCGTTCATTGTGATCTTGTCAAACTGATTAGAAAATATTGTATCAGAATTATTTTACTTGTGTTGTTGTTTTTTATTATAAATTATAACTATTATATTTTTTTATTACATCGTAAAACATTTTTTAACTGTTTTTAGATAAACAAAATAAAAAAATTTTATTATTTGATAAATAATAAAATTTCGATAGAAATCAACATTAACTTTCGATTGATAATCATTGATAAATAATTAAGTGCATAGTTTGAATTAACATTACGGTAGGCGCCCGAGGGAAAATAGCTCGAATATTAATTAATAATAATATTTTAAATCCACGATAAGATAAATAGAAATGTAAAGAATTTTCTTCTACTTAATGTATATAACTAATTACTAAGTATGTTTTTAAAAATTAATTTCATGTGTTATCTAAATATTTTTTTGAAAATACATATATTTAGTTGAAAATATACTTAAAAAAAATCATTAAAGTGAGAAATTCTTTTTAATTCGCTATTTCCTCTTTACTGAGAACAGAAAAAACCTGTTTGACGAATATTATGCTATGAGTGTAAAACATATTCACTCATGTAACACACGTATGTCTTCTTGTGTCTATGTATTTTCTCTATTTATATTCTTCAATACATAGATATATAAAACTAAAACTGTACAAAGTAACTTAGTATAAGTCGTACATATATATTTAAGCATGAATTATATGCACATACTCATGTATATAATATACCATCATGACGCTTACTTACTCACTTATATACATTACTTACTTACATTACTTGGTTACTTATATGTGCGATGGTGTTAATCTATTTATCTGACTAACAACAAACTTATCTCCTGACTCACGTTGAGAATTGATTCCGGTTTGACGACGCTAATTTTAAAAGAATCAGCCGATCATTTTTACGTTTTATTATAAACATATTACTTATAATATGAAGGAAGAAATATCTTACCTGCGATGTAATTGATTAAATTACTTACTCCAATTGGAACTTAAAAATTAATTGAAACTTCAATTATGAGTATCAAAAGATAGATATTTATCATAATAATTATTACTTTAAGTCAGTAAAATATATAAAGGAACATTGTTTAAGAATAAAATAAAAAAACTTAATACAATTATGTTTTTTATATCAAAATATATTTGTGCATAGACATGAAGATAACTGTGACATATAATCTCATACTGGGCACACGTCGCACATACGTATACTCCGCTCGAATAATAACTATTTACATTCATACACGCTAAATTACGTTTTATGTAAAAAGGAAAAGAAGATAGACAAGGTGACAGGAAGAAAAGAAAAAAAATAAGAAGAAGAAGAAGAAGAATATAAAGAATGAGAAAGTGATAGACGAAGGGAAAAGATGAGACAACAAAATAAAAATAAAAGGAAAAACAAAAACAATAGATGGTTTTATTATCATTATGTATTCCACCCGACGATTCAATCTTAATCCACATTCACATGTGATAATTATCAACAATCAAATGAATGAACAATGAAGCCCGCTTCACACATTTAACGGTAACTTAATGAATTTCGGTGATATATTGTTGTTTTACAACATATTATCAACCAGAAATAAAATATAAAGTATATAATGTATATAAACATAACGTTTTTTTTTTTTTGTATTTTTTTCTTTAGTATTTATAATTTTCCAAATTAAGTATATGATTCATTCTTCCTTTTACACAAACAAAAATAATTCATTCTCACTTTTTAAACAGAAAAAATATATTAATTTTTACATACATTTTCGACATTAACATTAGTATTACGTTAACTATATAATACAAGGCTGTGCACATGTGTGAGTGTTCGTTATTGTTTTGTTTTTTTTTTGTGCTTATACCTTTCCTGTATTTTTTTTTTATTTATAAAATTAACGCCATGGGATTTGCCGCCGATTTATAATAGTTGTTTTTCAGTTTTTTATAAATAACACTAATTTTAAAAAAACAATGTGTGTTTTTTCTTCGAAAATAAATTTATAAATTTAATAACATTTTTTTGAATTAAAATAAAATCATCTTCAATAATGTGTTGTTTACGGTATATTATAAACGTGTCACGAGGTATACTTGAGTACAGTATTTAAAACTAATTAATTTAATATATATATATATGTATATATTTATAAAAACAATCGCATCTAATCACAACGCCATGCAAACAAAATGTACAATTATAATTTTTCGTCGTATAATAACTTTAATGAAAATATTATTTTATATTTTTAATATAAATCTAAATTTTTTAGCGTATATGACAGTAGTATTAATTTATTTTTATTTGCAAACCATTAAGATTGATTAAATCAGAACTTTTGCGCGGGTAACAATATCCCAGTCTTACATATCATGATAAGAATATTTATTTATTTATTATATAAGGTACCAAAGAGTAAGAATTAATTAATAATAATATTTATGCCGCCATTTCGGCAATAATATTGCCACGCGTTAATATTGATGAGTGAGAGATCAAATAATGGCGGTATATTACTGTTATTATTCAATAAAAGCGCCATATAGCAATCGTCAAAAAACCTGTTTAAAAATATTGCTAAAAAAATATTTATCTTTATTTACTTATTAAAATTATTTACAATTAATGATAATAGTGATAGTAAAAGTGTCCAAATGTTATTATCCTAAACAGGTTCAATGAACATAGTAAGGAGAAGGCACTTTAATTATTATTATTATTATTATTATTATTATTATTATTATTATCATATTTATCTATTTAAAAAATCGCGAATAATCCGACTGCAGTATTACTCTGTACATAATTATCCTTAATGTTCAACAATCGAATAAAAAAACTTGATTGAGAGATCACGAATGATCGATTAAAGTTTTAATGACGCACAAAATAATAATTAATGAGCTTTCACAGCCGGATATACTTCCAAAAGTGTTTTGAAGGTCGCAAAAATTGCACGCGCGCTAAAATATTCTGCTATACTTGTTGATGAGGCTGCTACATAGGTCCAATTGCATGTTGATACTGATCCAAATGCCTCGAGAGTTCCCGATGCAGCTGTTCAGGTAATACGCCACAACTACCAATAAGTGATCTTAAAACATTCAATTCCTCAGTAAGAATTTCAACCTTTTTCTTCAACAGCTCATTGTCTTTAACAAGCAACTTAACTTTTTCTTCTGTTTCCCGAGAGCGAACTTTTGCTTTTTCTCGGCTCTTTCTTACGGCAATATTATTGCGCTCTCTTCGTCTGCGATACTCGTCACTGGCTTTATCAACAGATTTACTTTGTTTCCTGGCAACAGCTGCAGCGGCGGCTGCTGCAGCAGCTTGATGCTGATGAGCCAGCACCGGTTTCATAGGCCCCCGCTGTTGTTGCTGGTGCTGGGATTGCTGTTGCTGCGGATGTTGATGGTGAAGTTGGTGACCAGGAACTGTTGAGGGTGTAAGGGTCGTAAAGGTGGGTCCTCCATTGGCAAAAGCTCCGTTTGCTGGATTGTAACCACTCGGAGGATACTGCGGACAGTGGCGTCTGTAATCGGCAGGATCAACAGGTTCCTCTTTGATACTAGGGGAGTCTGAGGACGAACTGTTGCTATCACTGCAGCTATTGCTGTTTTGATGATAACTAGCACCACTGTGAACTGGCTGGGGCATGTACGCCAACGTTGTTCTTGGGTATGTGTTGTTTCTAGGGTGTTTTAAGGCTCCATTCCCGTCACTGAACATATCCAACAGACCATCGTTGAAATTCGGATCATCGATTAGCCTTTGAAGGTCCAGAGATATTTCCGGTGTGTTTAGGTCTGTTAGTTCACCAGCTGCAGCACAGTGCTCAGCATACTGCTGATGGAGACTCGCTTTGCTAGCGGATACTTTACTTACTAAGTTACCTGTTTGTTGATTATGATTTACTTGTAATGCCGAATTATTGTTATTTGCGTTGTTGTTATTGTTATTCCCAAGCATGCTTTGGGACTTTTTTAAATCCCCTGGTCCTTGATTCTGGACCTGATGGCCCGATGATTCGTACATGACTGGTGATTCCATATTATTCACTCGCACATTACAATTTACTTCAAATATCCATTTAGTGAACAGAGCTTTTTTTTATTTTTTATTTTAAAAACTTAACAAAATTTTAATTGTTTATTTTTTTTATTTAATATTTATATATCCACGTTACATAAAAGTGTATTCACCCAACTTATTAATTTACAATCATTTCAATAATAAAAACACTGATTTAAAAATTCACTTTTTAAATGTTTTAAATAGTTAAAATATAAATTTAATTGTCAACACTTTTAATAAAATTTATTTAAATCGTGGAACAAATGTCATTTGTACAATATATACAAAACAAAACTTATTTAGTGAATTAAACGTGCCAACACATTTACGTCGCGTTTGTTATCAGTAATGAAAAGAACCGAAATCAACTAAACGAGTGTTAGCGCGCGACTGACTATCTTGGTAGCATGTCGCAAGATTTCAATGCAGTGCGCGCCAACTTCGAGTAACGCGCTTCGTCTGGACGCATGCGCACCTTCCCGACTCATTTTTCCCTTCTCTTATAAACATCATATCTTGTCTTCTTGGTCTTCCTCGTCTATTTGATATTCACCTCTTCTGTATTATATCTATTCTTCCTCTAATGTATTCTAAGCTTTGCTACACTCTATATAATTATAATTACTTTCTTTTCAAAAGTTTTTTCTTCTAGCACCAGAAAAAGCAGTAATGATTGTTATTTTGCAATTGCAAATCAATCATAGTAATTATATTACGTTACATTTCGTAATATTTGTGGCACTTTTTCGTTCCTGCGAATGCATTTAGCTGATTATTATTTACAAATTTATTCAAATTTATTTTTCTCAGTAACTAGCTTGAATAGTAATTTTAAAATTACGATTAGTTTTTTTTTTATTGGTTACTAACTACGAAACGTCTAAGATGATTCAAGTCTTGTTTTTTATTGCATCTGTTCAATATTCTTTACGATCATTTATCATTGTTGATAAACTAAAAATATTAGTATATTATTGACTTTTGTCGGTATTTTTCGGTTAAATGTTAATCTTTCATCATCAAGGATCTTAATAATCATAAGAAAAAGTTTGTATTGTTTTTTTAATTTTATCAAAATTAAAATTCTAATCGAAAAATATTTTATTTTTAGTTTCTAATAAATCCACACAGAAAAAAAAATTAACTTGATTCAAGAGAAAAATTTTTAAACCAAGAATATAATTTTGAAGAGGGTTATTGCATTGAATCAAGACCAAAAATTCTTGAATTAAGTAAAATTTCCTTAAACCAAGAAAAATTTTCTTAAATGAAGAATTTTTCTACTCAAACCAAGAATATTGAGCTTTTCAAAAACATATACTTGATTCAAGAACATTTTTTTTTCAGTGCACTGAAAAAAAAAAAATATTTCGTTGAATCAAGAGAAAAATTTTTAAATCAAGTAAAATTTATTTAAGGGGGTATTCTAGTGTAGAAGCACGAATTTGAGGTGTTTTTTTCGGGTGCTATAAATAAAAAACAAAAAATATTTTCACTATACATTTTTTTTATCAGGCGTTTATTAATGTTTTGAGAATACAAAAAAAAAATAAAAAAAGTCAAAAAATCCAAAACTGAAAAAGTTATATGGTGTTGAAGTGAGGGGGGGGGGGCAAAAAAAATGACGCGCCAATCTTGTTACGATTGCGAGTTTTCTAATGATCTGAAACAAAAAAATAAAAAAGATTATTAATTTATATAAATGCTGCTATCGTATCGTACCAACTAAGAAAAAGTGGAAAAAAAGATTTTTTTTGGCTAAATTACGGCTGTCCGAAAAAATGATAAATTTTTAAAAATTTTTTTGGACCTTTCTGTATTTTTTAAAAATAGTACAAATTTTTTTTGTCCACTTTTTCTTAGTTAGTACGATAGCAGCATTTATATAAATTAATAATCTTTTTTATTTTTTTGTTTCAGATCATTAGAAAACTCGCAATCGTAACAAGATTGGCGCGTCATTTTTTTTGCCCCCCCCCCCTCACTTCAACACCATATAACTTTTTCAGTTTTGGATTTTTTGACTTTTTTTATTTTTTTTTTGTATTCTCAAAACATTAATAAACGCCTGATAAAAAAAATGTATAGTGAAAATATTTTTTGTTTTTTATTTATAGCACCCGAAAAAAACACCTCAAATTCGTGCTTCTACACTAGAATACCCCCTTAAATAAATTTTACTTGATTTAAAAATTTTTCTCTTGATTCAACGAAATATTTTTTTTTTTTCAGTGCACTGAAAAAAAAAAAATATTTCGTTGAATCAAGAGAAAAATTTTTAAATCAAGTAAAATTTATTTAAGGGGGTATTCTAGTGTAGAAGCACGAATTTGAGGTGTTTTTTTCGGGTGCTATAAATAAAAAACAAAAAATATTTTCACTATACATTTTTTTTATCAGGCGTTTATTAATGTTTTGAGAATACAAAAAAAAAATAAAAAAAGTCAAAAAATCCAAAACTGAAAAAGTTATATGGTGTTGAAGTGAGGGGGGGGGGGCAAAAAAAATGACGCGCCAATCTTGTTACGATTGCGAGTTTTCTAATGATCTGAAACAAAAAAATAAAAAAGATTATTAATTTATATAAATGCTGCTATCGTATCGTACCAACTAAGAAAAAGTGGAAAAAAAGATTTTTTTTGGCTAAATTACGGCTGTCCGAAAAAATGATAAATTTTTAAAAATTTTTTTGGACCTTTCTGTATTTTTTAAAAATAGTACAAATTTTTTTTGTCCACTTTTTCTTAGTTAGTACGATAGCAGCATTTATATAAATTAATAATCTTTTTTATTTTTTTGTTTCAGATCATTAGAAAGCTCGCAATCGTGACAAGATTGGTGCGCCATTTTTTTTGCACCCCCCCCCCCCCACTTAAACCAAAAAAAATTTCTTAGTTTAAAAATTTTACTACTCAAATCAAGAAGATAAAGTTCTTCAAAATGATTTACTTAAAAACGAGTTTGTTTTTAAATTTTCCTAAAATAAAATTAATTAAGATAACTTTATCAAAAATTGTTAATAAAAACTTTTGTTATTTCTTGAATTATTTTAATCTAGCTATTTTATTTCTTACGTTTAAAAAAAAAATCTTTCGATTTTTGATGAATTATTAAAAGAAATAAATCAATGCATATGTTTTCTAATTGAAGGTAAATAACTATAAATAGGAATTAAAATAATTCACTAAAAATGTAAATTTTTTTTCGAAATGTGTGGAATAAATTAATTAAATCTTTGCGTTTTTCAATATTGGATTGAATTTTGCGACAATGTAAAATCGTTAAAAATTGTAAAATCACCAATCTTCCATAGTTACAATTGGTAAAAAAAAAATAATCAATTTTATTGTATTACTTTTGACGAAAAATGAAATCAAATCTTCGGTTTCATTAAAGTCCTTTTAGAATATAATTAATGAAGTTAAAAACATGACTGTTCAAAATTTCCTTAAAATATTTTTCATCATCTTTCGATTGAAATTCGGTAGAAATTAAATAAAAAAAAATGAATGACTTATTTTAAACAAATGAAATCCTTTTCACTCTGTAGCGTATAATATTCTGATGGATAATTAAAAAAAAATAGCAATTAAATTTCTTATCAGGTCTATTTTAGCTCAGAAATGGATTAAAAGTCATTGTTATCATTATCTCTAATGTTGATGCCTCAAAATGCGTAACATAAAGTTCGAAATTCTCATGAAAAAATGGGTTTTTTGTAGCAATTATTTTTGGAATTTTTTGTTATAAATATTTGTAATTACAGAGTTAATCTTATGAGTAATAAAAATTATTTTTTTTTTTTAATTTATAGTACCTATTTTTATGTATTAATTTTTGCGATGCATAGCAGTGCTCTCAAGAATAAACAGCAGTGAATGAAGATAAAATAAATTCAAGATGTATTATAAAAGTCGAGTTCATAAGATCCTTTTGAAGGGTAGTTGTAGAATCGAAACAACTCTTTCACTTCATATGTTCGCCTGATACTTGTTGATTTTCAACAAATATGTATAAATAACAATTTAACATAAAACATACATATTATGTATTCTTGATAATATTTTCTTTTTATTGAAGAATTTTCCCTATAAAAAATAATATTTACAAGATGATAACTTATGATTAATTGCTATAAGATATCGAATTCGATAATCTAATGCATATTGGTGACATCTTTCTGATGCTATTGTTACTACTTCTTTGTTATCGATAGATGTTATTTTAGCTCTTATCATATGATGTTCAAGTTTGCCAACAGAAAATCAAAAGAACCCCTGATAGCGCCACACTTTCTCTTCAAGATTTGGAATATCCGTGATTATAGTAAAATTAACGGAAAGTTTACGACAAGTCTTGCTGTTCCGGGTATTGTCGATAACATGCTGTAAAGTTGCACAGTAAGTAGCAGAAAGCTGGTGCCGTTTTTAGAGGGAAAGAAACCCGAAAAGTTTTCTCTACAATAAGTTGCTGTAAAGATATCACTATATCGCTATATATTTCTATGAAAAGTTATGGCTAATTTTGCTTCAAATTTTTTCGGGTAAACCCATGACTGTAACTTATATGAAAATTGCTATTTTTACTTTCGATTTTAAATAAATATTTGTTAACAGTTAACGAATATTCATTAATCGTTAATAAATATTTATTAACAGTTAATAAATTGTACTTAATAAATTGCTTATTAATAACTGTTGAGAAATATTAATTAACATTTAATAAATCGTATTAAATAAATAATTTATTAACTGTAAATAAATATTTATTAAATCCTATGATGTTAAAAACTCATTTATTAACAGTTAATAAAGCTTATTCAATATAAATAAATCCTTCTATCAGTGTAATACTATACGAAAATCATATATAAGGTAAAAGACCCAGTTATTGACACCGGCCTAGTTGTTTGACACTTGCAATTTTATTCTATTTAAAAAAATAAAATGTTCTCAAAAGACTAATTATCTTAAAATTTATAATTCAAAAATTATATTTATTAATTTATCAGAGTTAATTTATTTTTTTCAATTAAAATAAAATTGCAAGTGTCAATAACTGGGCCAGTGCCAATAACTGGGTCTTTTACCTTAGTCATTTATAATTTTTTTTCACTCCAGTGGGTATTTTTTAACTACTATAAAACATTCTTTCTTTTTATCTAAGAATCTGTTACTCCAATGATTAATCATCTTTTGATCCATAGTATTTTGCGGATAAAATAATAGGATCTGTATTAACTTATAAAAAAATTTAATTTCACAAAAATTCATAGTTTTGTCAAGTTTAAAAATTGTTACCCAGGCCCTCCAGCAATACATAGTTTCATATACTAAACAAATAATTTAATTCTGATTCTACCGCTATTATTTCCTTAATTTTAAAGTAATTATAAATTGATTTAATGTACATTAAATCAATTGAAGAAATAAAACTCGATTTGATGTCAACTGATATTCCAATTGTTGTCTACGATACGCAAAAATTGAACAATTAAATAATAACCGACATTGTCATAATATAAAAAGTCAAAAATTATTTCTGAATTCACATAACACCGAAAATAGCAAGTCAAAAAGTTTCTTGATTTTGTTTTGAATCCTCAGATTTTTTGAAGTTTGGTAATTAATACCCAGAAAGAAAAATTTCTTGACTGGAGAACGAAATTCTTGGCTCAAGAAAATTTTCGAGTGCCTGAAGGAAGACCGAAGTTGTGTTGGCCAAAGTAAAAATTTTTCTTGAAATTTTACTCTTGGTGGAAGTAATTTTTAATGTAAGGGAAGAAGCCAACTGACAAAGTCACAAAGAAAAAGGACTTGAAAAAAAGCCCTCCGCAACGAGTGGCAGGGCAGGGCGACGAACCTAAGAAGGCGACTGATTTGGAAAAAGTACTGTCTAAGAAGGAGAAGAGGAAGCTAGCTAGAGAGCAACTCTCAAAGCAGCCGCCGAAGGAGCCCAGGCCAGAGCCTAAGCGGAAAAAACCACGCAAATGAATCAGACCCGACGCACTGATCATCCGCCCGGCCGAGAAAACAAAGTATGCCGAGATTCTGCGTCGCATAAAGCAGGACGTCCCAGATGAGCAGGTTAGTTCAACGGTAGATAAGATCAACAAGACCAGAAGTGACGATTTGTTGATTACGATTTCGAGGAAGAGCACTGACAAAGGCCAAGCCCTCCAAAAGACAATCGCAGACATCCTTAAGGAGGAGGCCAAAGTGATCTGCAAAGGACCACAGGAGACCATCGAGATCCGAGATGTCGATGACGACACGACGAAAGAGCATGTTCAGACCGCTCTAAAGAGGGAAGCTGGAGAAAGTTGTGAAATCCCACTAGAGGCAATCAAGATCCGTAAAGCCTTTAGGGGTACGAAGACAGCCATAGTGTCACTACAGCAGCTGCAGCACAAAAGTTACTGGAGGGAAACTCCAAAACAAAGATCGGCTGGGTCAATTGTCAAATCAGAGCAACGAAGGGACCCATACAATGCTTCAAATGCTGGCACTTTGGGCACTTCGGATCCCAGAGCAAAAGCAAAGTCGACCGATCTAAGCAATGCATAAGGTGCGGAAAAGAAGAACACAAAATTGCTGATTGTAAAAATCCAGCTAAATGTGCACTGTGCGTTGAACAGCACGGCGTAGAAAAGGCGGCTCACCATGCAGGCACGAACAGATGCCCCGTCTTCCAAGAAGCGCTCCAGAAGATAACGAATCCAAGAACATGAAGATATTGCAGCTCAACCTCAATCATTGTAAGGCTGCGCATGACCTGCGCATGCAAACTGTGCGCGATCGCATTCGAATTAGAGGCAGACGTAGCACTTATAAGTGAGCCTTATAGACACCTGAGTAACCAACCCTGGGAATCCGACAGCACTAACAAAGCCGTCATCTGGTCCTGCGGTAAATGTCTTTTTCAAAGAACAGTCAGCAATAAAGAAGCCGGCTTCGTAGCAGCATGGGTAGATGGCCTCCGCTTCTACAGTTGCTATGCACCACCTAGTCTCTCTAATGAACAGTTTGAAGACTTCCTTGATCGGCTAACTGAGGACGCAAGAAAACACTTTCTCGTGGCAATAGCTGGTGACTTCAATTCCTGGGCAGCAGATACTGGGGCAGCAAGTTCACTAATACACGTGGAAAAGCACTTCTCGAGGCAATGGCCACACTGGACGTGATCCTTCTTAACACTGGTGACACGCCAACGTATACTAAGGGAGAGGCAAAATCAATTGTCGACCTTACATTTGTCAGCAGTTGCTGAGCTCGAAGAGGTTTCTCTTGGAAAGTATTGAACATCTACACAGCCAGTGACCATAGTGCGATACTATGGGAAATATCAACTGGCCAGAATCTAACAAGAGTCAACAAGAACGCCAGCGCGGTTGGGTGGAAAGTTAAATCTCTTGACCTCACTGCTTTAGTAGTAGCCCTAGTGCGATCCGATCATCGTAGAAACTGCTGAAGAGAAGACCAAGGACCTAATGAGAAGAGTCACCCAGGCTTGCGACGCCAGTATGTCTCGGAAACGTGGCATGAATTCAAGACCTTCGGTTCACTGGTGGAACGATCACATTAGCATTCTACGTTCAGAGTGTCTTAAAAAAAGAAGAAAGTCTCAGCGTGGCTACAGACGACATTGGCAGAGTATAAAAAGGCCCGTCGAGAACTAAACAGAAAGCAAAAGACGCTGCTGGAAGGAACTGGTCGCAGAAGTAGAGAAAGATCCATGGGGCAGACCGTATAAGGTGGTTATGACCCACCTGAAATGCCAGCCAATGCCATCACCATGGCCCCTGCGCAAGGATGACACGCAAAATCGTGAAGCGTTCCACATTTTTAACAAATATAAATAATGCTGTGAAGCGGGAAAGAATAGGAGTTACGGATAATTATTACGTGAAGCGTTCCAACATTCACGTAACAGGATAATTGGTAGGAAAGGACACCTACGTGTCCACAGTTCCTAGAGAAGATTGTTACTGCGCTGTTTCCCCAACAGCCGGTATTCACCTACAAGTTGGAACAGCTCAACCCTGAAGACATCCTAACTATCACGTTGGACGAGTTGATAGAGACAGGCAATCGAGTAGGGAATAATAAGGCGCCGGGATTGGATGGAATTCACCTGAAATCAATCCTTAGGGCAGTACCGACATTATTCCTGGACGTTTACGATACATGCCTGAAGGAAGGGACTTTTCCCCAGAAGTGGAAACAGCAACGACTGGTGCTATTTCCGAAGGGAAAAAAGCCGCCGGAAGAACCGTCATCCCACCGACCACTCTACATGTTAGACACGGCCGGCAAGATATTTGAGCGCATAATTCACCAGAGAATTGAGGCTGTAGTCGATCCACTCCTGGCAGAGAATCAGTTTGGTTTCCGAAAAGGACGGTCAACCTTGGATGCGATCAAATCGGTTGTTGATATAGCCAAGGATGCAATCGCCGGAACGAGATGGAATGGTGGAAAGAAGAAATACTGCTTGGTGGCTGCTTTGGACATCAAGAATGCTTTCAACTCCGCTAACTGGGACTGCGTTATGCGGGTTCTAGAAGAAAAAAACGTACCAGGATACCTTCGCAGAATGGTAGCGAGCTACTTCACGAATAGGGTTCTGAAATATGCCACGAAGAACGGTACGGAAGTGTACGAAATCTCCGGAGGAGTGCCACAGGGATCAGTCTTAGGTCCTCTGCTATTGAACATCATGTATGATGACCTCTTGAGAATAGCATTGCCTACGGGAGTCAAACTTGTAGCATATGCGGATGACGTAGCTATCGTGATCGTCGCAAAGCATCTCGAAGAGATAGAAATGGCATTTGATATTACATTCAGACGAGTCAATTTGTGGATGGACATGATGAACTCGCAACTAGCCTAGCCTAGCCAAGCATAAAACCGAGGCAGTGCTCATCACCAGTAAAAAACGGTAGAAACTATCAAGTTGAGAGTCGGAGAACAAGAAATCACATCACAACCATTTATCCGTTATCTGGGAGTGATGCTGGATGCCCGACTCAACTTCAAGCAGCAGGTGGAACACGTCAATGCCAAAGCGTCAGTAATGAGGGCTAGTCTCGCACGGCTGATCCCTAATATCGGACGCCCAATGCAGAGCAGGAGGTTACTATTATCATCAGTAGTCACATCAGTGCTCACTTACGGAATATCCATTTGGGCTGATGCACTGGAAAGACGGGCCCTATGACAACGAAAAAGGTCAACTGCACTGAGCCCTGAACTTAGAATCGAAGAACGGCAGAAGAGCATAGGCCGATGGCAACTACAATGGGATGCTGCAGAGAAGGGTAGATGGTCGCACCATCTCATACCTCGGATCGAACATAATTTTACAAAACAATATATATAGAAACGTCCTTGATTAATTACTATAAGAAAAAATTAATAAATCGGACTATTCTTGAAATTGAAATATATAAATAACATTTCATTACATTCAATCAGGTCCATAAGGCTGAAAAAGCTGCGCTTGGCGGGCAATCAGATTTCACCTCCGAAGGACGAATCCGGACTTTCATCTACTAATTCGGGATTATCAGGTAACACTCCTTCGTCACCGCTGGTAAGTTGCTCTTCAACTATTATGTCTCATCAAACGGATATTTCTGTACAAGACAGTTCTAATATATTTGAAATGAGTGTCGAGACATCTGAAAACTCAGATAGAAATGGGATTGTTTTCGAAAACATTTCTTGTAGGGAATCAGAAAACAATGATCCCATAACGTTTACTGAAGAAACTCGCATTTTGAATTATTAGAGAGCTCAGAGCAGATCAAATTTGATGATAATGAGAGTAATAAGAGCTTAGCGGATAAGCAGATTCCACCATTGAAGGACGAATCCGGACTTTCATCTACTAATTCGGGATTATCACGTAAAACTCCTTCGTCACCGCTGGTAAGTTGTTCTTCAACTATTATGTCTCATCAAACGGATATTTCTGTTCAAGACAGTTCTAATATATTCGAAATGAGTGTCGAGAAATCTGAAAATTCAGATAGAAATGAGATTGTTTTCGAAAACATTTCTTGTAGGAAATCAGAAAACAATGATCCCATAACGTTTACTCAAGAAACTCATTTTGAATTATTAGAGAGCTCAGAGCAGATCAAATTTGATGATAATGATAGTAGTAAAAGTGATAGCAATCGTTGTAGTAATAAAAGAATTTCTAAAGACCGTGATATTAATACTCACACTCATGGTAATCATGACGAGTGTAGTAAAAACTTTGACAGCCCACAAACTATCTCTGATAATAAATTAGATGGAAGCTGTAAACTTCAGCTTCCAGACCCCGAAAATGTGAAAACTAAGTTTCTGAATGATATCGTACGTACTAATAAAACGCAAAATTTTGGTATTGGGGATGTTGCTAGTTCAAAAACTTCTATTGTATCTAGTAATTGCAGTGACATTAGCAACTTTACTGATTGCGTGCATTCTGAGTCGTCAGACGTAGTAAGTAATGATGATGAGAGTCAAGACGTTGAAGACGAATTGAAATTTGATGACATATCATATGAAAACGAGTATACCGATGTTTACGCTGTTTTTCCTAAAAAACGACGCGTTGTCGATATGGCTTTTTATGCGTTAGCAATTCGTCAATTCGGTCAGGATCATCCCGGTGGATGCCCAGCTCGGATAAAGGATTTGAATTATAAAGCAGTCACTGATAGAGGATTTAACAGTATCATATACATTAAATGTTTCAATTGCAATTTTAAAGATATGATTTATACCAATAATCCCAATCCATCCGACGAACTGCATGTAAATAATGCAGCAGTGATTGGAATTTTGGCTTCAGGTAATACTTTCTCCTCTTTTAAGACTGAATTAGCAGCATTTGATATACCATGTCCTGCACCTTCAACATATATTGCTTGGCGACAGAAATATACTGAGCCGCTCAGAAAAATTTCACGCGAACAGTTATATAAGAATGCGTTATAAGAACAAAGATTAGCGCGAGAAAATGGTGATGTTATCGGTGAAGACAAAATCCCCTGTTGTACGATTATCACTGATGGCGGTTATTGTGAGAGAACTTGGCCTGGTGGAAAGTACAACTCTTTAGGGGGGAAGGGGGGGGGGAATAGCAATTATTGGTTATCGCACGCAAAAAATTATTGATATTGTGTCATTTACAATAAAGACTGTTCAATATGCACCACTGCTGCTAATAAGGGTGTTCCACCTAAAGATCATGAATGTTTTCAAAATTTTTATCAGAATGAAAGCACCACAAAGATGGAAGCTGACGGCGTTGTTGAAGCATTTAAGCGCAGCCGTTCACTCAACGGTTTAATTTATAACGTTATGATAGCAGATGATGACAGTAGTACTTACAAAGCTCTCCTTGACGCTGATGTTTATAGAGAGGTTGGGATAACTGTTAAAAAAATCAAATGCTCCAATCATATGTTCCGTCGAATGGGTACCAAAATTGCCAAAGCTTCGAAGATAGTTGGGCCACAACGTATTCAAGGATTAATGGGAGATTTAAGAGAACAAGTAAAAAGCAGTGCAATCAAGATACGGGCAGTCATTACTTCATAAGTCGATCGTTTGAAAAAAGATTTTGCAGATCCACTTTTGTCAAAAGACTCTAAAATAAAAATTTTCAAACAAAACACTGAAATATTAAGAAACTGTATTAATTTAGTGCCTAATCATATTTTTGGTGATCATATGAAGTGTCCATGCACCTTCATGGCAATGTAATCGATCAGAAAAAAACTCTGTGCCAAAACTTAATCATGAAGGTCTCTTAGATCGAGTTGTCGAAATTGTTTCTGATTTGAGTAAGGATGCTGAAAATTTATTGCACAAAGTACACACTAATGTTGTAGAGCAGTTCTTCTCTATTGTCAGACAATATATCTGTGATAAAGGATACAATGTATATAAAAGAGATGATTTTGAAAAATGAGTATTGATGGCCTCTCTTCATCAAGCAACTTCCGGGGCGGCTAGCTATGTCAACAATCATAGATAGCATGGGTAAGATTGTGAGTCAATCTGTAAAAGATTTAGAATAGGATCATTCCCCAAATTTCAATTTTTACTATTTTTAAAAAATTCGAAAAAGTCAAAAAAAAAAGTACAAAAAAAAATTTTTTTTTTCAAGCAGTCGCCATTTTGTGAAAAAATTTTTTTTCATCTTTTCCCTAGTTCATGCCATAGCGACATTACTCTAGATTGATAATCTTTTTTATTTTTTTATTTCCGATTGCTAGGAGGGTTGGAATCGTGGGCATGGTCACGTGCCAATTTTTTGAGACCCCCCCCCCACTTCATCAGCTGCTAATTTTTTGAATTTTCAATTTTTTTTATTTTTTTCTGTATTCTTGTAATGTTAATAAATAACTTATAAAAAAGTGGATCGTAAAAATATTGATTGCCTTTTGTTACGGCACTTCAAAAAATTACCTGAAATTCATGCTTCTAGGCTAGAATACCCCCTTAATGCTCTTTCAAGAAAAAAATACCTCTTTGATCTTGTTTGATTTATTCCTATTTTTTTTTAAGTTTTAAGCAAAAAAAACATTTTTTCGAAATGTATGCCCCTTCGATTTTTTTGAAAAAAATTCTCAAGAAAACTTAGACAAATATAGAAAGTTTTTAGACCAATCCGATCATGGACAGACGTTTCGTTCTATTTTTTTTCTTAATTCAAAAAAAAATTTTTTTTTTAAATTGCATGTATTTACTTTTACACTCTCATGCATGTTCTCGGATAGTTATTTTTTTGTACCAGAGAAACAATTTAATCAATATTTTCATTGATTTAGCATTTAATTATTAATTTAATGAATTGGAGTTTATTCGTCACATCAAAATTATTAACCTCTTTCAAATTCATCATAAACGTATTAAACGCAATCTTTTGACCACGAGATTGACTAGATTTCTTCCTTATATAAGTACAATTTTTATGTTGTTTACATTGGCTTCTATCACGGTATTTGTTTATTTTGGTGAATTGACATTAAATTTTTGATAACTGGTCTTAAAACTAACTTTAATTTACGGTCATATTTAAATTAATATAAATACTTACTTAAAATAAAGTTTGATTATACAATTATTTGAAAGAGTTGTTAATTAATTAATTAAAAAGTTGAGTAATTAATTTTCAATAGTACGGTATGTTTACAAAATTCAGTAATCAATAATTAAACGTCAATTCACCAAAATAATAAAAAATTTTGAAAATTCAAAAGTGCACGCCTCGTAACGCTCATTCACTTTATAAGAAAAAAAGGGGTCATCTGAGAGTGATCCGAACGGAAATGTAGCCAATGTAATAATTGTAAAGAAATTCAAAAAGTAACTTGCTCTCTAACAAGTTATATACATTTAATACTTCATACATAACACTTAATGTATGTCAAATAATAGTAAATTCTATATAATAAAATACACACATTAAAACATTTTAACACAATATTATAAAACAAACAATTATTTTTTATATATATGTAATTAGAATAACATAAGAAGAAAAAATTATTTATTTAAATATAATTCGTTTAAACTTAGATTAAAGTTAAAAAAATATAGGAATATCAGATATAATTAGTAAGTTCAAAAATATTAAAAAATTAAAAAAAAAAAGATGTTTTTGTTCCTTTAATATTGATAAATTTTGAGAAAGTGTATAAATAAATAATAGTTTAAGTTGAAAAAAATAAAAAACAGTTTGATTTTAATATTTTAAATATATTAACAAAAAATTACTTTATAAAGAAAAATAAATAATTTCCCATTAAATAAGCAATTTTTTGTTTTATTTTAGTAATCAATATTTAAATATTTTAATAAATAAAAACAATAAAAATTTTCAAGAAGAATTATTCTTATTTAGAATAAAAAGATTGAATTTAGATTATATAATTTAATCTCCGAGCTCAAAGAAATAGCTTTTGTATGCTTTTGAGCTCTTCGAGCTCAAAAGGCTAATAGATGTTTAATAAAACCTCAAACTATAAATTTAATAAACAGTATTTTTTGAATTTTCAAACTGCAATAATTTCTAAATGAATAAATTGATTTTCACGCGGTTGGCAGTATTCCACGCACTTTTTCAGAATCTATGATAAACTTTTGAACACAAACTGATCGAACCGAAAATCTTAGAGAAATTTGAAAAATTCACTTTTTCCGAATTTTTTCGACAACGATAACTCACGAACCAATCAACCAATTTTCACGTTCTTAGTGGCGATCGACGTGATTTTTTGAGCTCTAATAATTAATTTATGTCGTCAAAAACGATCCGAAAAGAAATGTCGAAGTTATGTGAAAAAAAACACTTTTTTCGAAATTTTTCGTTTTCGATAACTCTCGAACGAATTAACCGATTTTGATGGGACTGGTGGCAATCGACGTAGTTTTTTAAGCTTAAGAGCTGATTAGTTTTTGGAATTGATCGGTCGAGCCGTTTAAAAGTTATTCCAAAAAAACAATTTTCTGAAAATTTTATTTTTGAGATTTCTCAAAATCTAGCGAACCGAATCGATTCAAATTTTCACGAAATTTAGTGGCAATGATACTCTTTGGAATGCCACCTGTTTCGATCCGATCGGTCGAGCCGTTCAAAAGTTATAAGAGTTTTACATGCATACACACACACACACACGCATCCATACATACAGCCGCACGGACACCATCGCGGGAATAGTCAGAGAAGCTTCCTAGGACCTCAAAACGTCGAGATCTGATGAAAACTCGATTTTCGAAAAATGGAGTAAAAACAATAACTTCCCGATTTTTGAAAATTTTCAATTTTCTTAGCGGGAAGTTAAAAATTTTCTCACCTTGAGAAATTTTTTCTCTTGAATATTTGATACCCATTTTATATTATTTTGGCGTGCAATTATACATATTGAATGAAAAAAAAAAATGATTCAATATTATTTGATCTTCCCATTTGACATGTTAGTCAATAAAAATTTACTTCTATCGAAATATTTAATTTTTAGGAGCAAGAGAGAAATTTTCTCAAGACAAGAAAATTTACTTCTATCAAGAACTAAATTTTTTGGAGCAAGAGGCTGAATTTTCTCAAAACAAGAAGATTTTCTTGACTTAAATAAATTTTCTTGGATCAAGATACGTATTTCTTGAAGCAAGAGAATTAATTTTGTTGGAATAAGTGAAATTTCTTGTGTCAAAAAAAAAATTTTCTTTCGCTCAAGAAAATAATTAAGAAGAAAAATATTTTCTTGGCTCAAGTGAACATTTTTTTCTGTGTATTTAAATTAACAGACATCTAATTGACTTTTATATGAAAGTGATATTAATTTTTAATAACTAAAAATTGAAAAGCTTTCCAATTTAATTTTAACTTGATGAGAACATTCAAAAGTTATTTATTTTGTTGCTTAAAGTTCATTTATATTATATGGAGTAAATAATTTGTTATCTACAAAAAATTTTACGCTACTTAAAATTCTATGACTGTAATGATTTTTGAACTGATCTCCTTATGATCTCAAAAATAGCTTAAATTTATTTATATAATAAAATAAAAAATAATTTATGTTCAGTGATTCTTTGAGTTTTTTTTTCATTGATGAGAACTTATATTAAGCCTTAAAACAAATCATCAACATATTCCCGGTCTTCAATTACATGTAATTTTACTTCAAATTTTTTTTTTTACAGTGCGATTTTAACCATAAAAAATTAATATTTCGTGTATGGCAGATTTTTAATTTAATTTTTAGGATCGACTTTGTTTTTTTGTTTTATTTATAAATTATTATAAATATTTCAAGTCCGAGCTGAAAATCATAGGTTCTTGTAAATGTTTTTTTTTTTTTTTCGATTATAAAAAAACCCATACGATTTTGAAATTTTTATTCCGAAATGATAAGGATCTATGAGATGCTGATTCATAAGATCTTTTGTTTTAATGAATTAGATGGTTATGAGTTCTTATGAGTATTATCTTGGACAAATACACATATAAGTTCTTACAGAATATTTTTCTAGTTTTGTTTTTATGATATTCTATGAGATTTTTCCAGCAGGGATAGGACTTTTTTCAGCAAAATAATTATCGTGAAGAATATTAAAAAAAAAATTTGTCAGTAAAAATTTAAAAAAAAATATGAATGAAATTTTTTCTAAATATTTTGTTAAAAGTAATTTTAAATAATCAAAAAAAAAAATATCAGGTCTCTGCTGATTTCAAGATCATGAATTGGCGAGGATTTGAAAATTCATCTTCTTGCATTTCAACTCAATAATTACTGCAGCTAAATTTGGGTTAATTATCCGGAAGAATTAGATAAAAATCAAATTTTCGTCAATTTGGTTTTCTGGTCCTGTATAATTACTCAACACTTGTGAAAAACTGAAAAAAAAAAAATTATTTTCTCTCAATAAGACATTATTACTTTAATTTGTCGATAATAAAAACACTACTCTTACCCAAAAGAGTAACCATCTTGCGATAGAGAAGTACATGCGAGAGTTTTTTTTTAATATATTATTGCGTAATCCTAAAAAAAAAGCACACATAATATTCCAACTTTAATCCAAAAAACTTGCGCTCACTATAACTATATATTTTATTAACAAAGAAAAATAAATAGAAAAACAATAGTATGTACGTAACTATGACGGAAAACAACGGATATATCCGGATTTGACCGAAAATTATCATCACCGTGGAATGAGCCACAACAAGAAATAAATTGGTAGCATTCATCAGCATTCACACTGAAGTTTTCGCTACACTTTGTTGCTCTATACTATACAACTTACAAGTGCACACACAAGTGTAGTATATATATACGTATACATTGGCGTTGATACACATTTCATGTATTAACACGATTATATCAATACTAATTATTAATTCATATATCAGGATAATTTTATAAAATTCTAATTCGACAGGATTGCTGTATTATTAGCTATTACCGGTGCAATGTAAGTATATTTTAAATAAATAAAAGCACTTATTTATTTTAATAATCTTTTATTCGCGCGGCAAACAACTGGATCCGCTTTTTTTGTCTTTTAGAAACTTCCATGCAATCAAGACTTTCAATAACAAAAACCCACGCTTATTGTTGTAGATATATTTATTGATATTATCTAAGATCTTATATATTTCCTTAATATTTAAACAAATATTTTTAAGTAATTTCATTATAAATCATTCTTTCACAGCAAACTGTGTATTAATTTGATATATATTTAGATTGAATTGAAAATTTATTTGAAAATACTTAACCTAAAATAAAACTGTAATTATTAGAAAAGCACACAAATTAAAAGAACTTGATGATTGATAATTATATTTTTGTGGATACAAGTATTTATTTTTTATTGTTATTTAATATTTATCAATATTATTGCATTAATTAATTGTTTTCATTTTCTTTTTAGTTTAGTGGAATTTTTGTGATTTTAAGTAAAGAAAAAAAAATACACATCAACAATGGCTGGAGAACAGCAACAATTTTTCCTCAAGTGGAATGATTTCCAATCTAATATGGTATCTTCGTTCAAGCATCTGCGAGATGAAAAAAGTTTTACAGATGTAACATTAGCATGTGATGGACAAACTTGTAGAGCGCATAAAATGGTACTTTCGGCATGTAGTCCTTACTTCAAATCTTTACTTGAGGTATGTTATATTTATATTACAATTATTTCGTTTTAAACCTATTTTTTTATCAATTCAAAAATTATAAACTTTTTCCACTGATCAAAATTGAATCACCTAAAAGATTTATTTTATTAGTTCATATTGTTAACAAGATTCGAAATATTAAGAAAAATAATTTTTAAATATTAAAATTTTTCGTTTTCAATCAATTTGTTGACTTGAGTAAAATGTATTATCAATAGAAAGATAATTAAATAAATGACAATAATTTTGAGCATCAAAAGACGTTTATATTTATAAAGTAGTTTTTCAATCTTTTAACTTCGTTTGTTAATACTTGAAATTATTGCTTACAATTTTTATTATAATGATATAATTACAATTACAATTTATATTTAATGTCATGTTCACTGACAATTGTTATTTTATATTCCAGGAAAATCCGTCCAAGCATCCAATAATTATATTAAAAGACGTAGCTTACAACCACTTACAAGCTATTCTTGAATTTATGTATGCTGGAGAGGTAAATGTTTCCCAAGATCAATTACCAGCATTTTTAAAAACAGCAGATCGACTCAAAGTCAAAGGACTAGCCGAAGCGCCTGGTGCCATTAAAAGAGAGGGCTAAAACTTTGCCGATATTTAGTTATGGTAAATATTTATTTATCATATTTAGTTTACTTTAAGCTCATAAATTTTTTCTTAATCAATATGGAAACTCACCACCTATTTTTTAAATTATTAATTATTTATCATTTTCGTTAAGACATATTTTTTATGAAAAAAAAAAATATTTATTTTATTTCAATTTTTAAACTAAAATTTAATATTTTACTCTTCTTAAGACAATCTTAAAAACTCGTAAATACTTCTTTAAAATTAAAATTCATGTATTTACTTGGATTATCAGAGTTTGTATTGTATAATTGATTTAATATATTGTAATTGTTTTCCTTATTATAACTAAAAAAAAAAAAAATATTAAATACGACATTATGAGAGATAAAAATAAGTATTATCAACAGTAAAGGTGAATTGAATTCTAAATAATATTATGTTATAGTTATTTTATATGAATATTTTATTTAAAATTTATATTATTTATTATCAATATAATAGGTTAAAATACTTAAGCTTATAATAATAGGAAGAAAATGAAAGTTATTAACTAAAAATTTATTTTTATTATTTACAGATGTTATTGGAAGCGTGCGGAGTGAAAAAGTGTAATGAATGCGTATACAAACGAAGTGATTGGATAAATAAACTGGAGCGCAAAAACATACATAAACACAATACATAAACGTTAATAATATCACCTTTGATTCAAATAACCAATAAAAACTAAAACTATAACAATAACTATAACATAAACATATTTTTTTTTTATTTTTTTTTCATTTATTCCATTTAGGGTCAAACCAGAAATCATTGTTAGAATATTTCATTAAATTTGTTAAGGACTGACAAGACTAAAATATGGTATTGAATTAAAGGTGAAAAATCAACACTACACCAATTATATTTTTTATTAAGGAAAGTGCTAAAAAATTGATAAATTCAATATTAAATAAGCAGGTCATCATAGATTTATATAAAATGCTGACCGTGGACATTTGTGAATCAGTACAAAAAAATCATTTATTTATTAATAATTAATTACTATAACTCAAATTTAAATTAATAATAATAACGAACCCTAAAGCCTGACAAATATTTTATTTGTTTACTTAATTAATTTTTGAAAGGCATTGTGTATATTCTAAAAGCTTTCTATTTGTTTATTAATTAATATAAATATATAAAATAATCATTTAATAATAATAATTAATATTTTAGATTTACAAAAGTCCCGGCCATCAGATCAAGGGGTTTTTAATCAACTTTGCTAGAAGTTCTATTTTTATTTTTCTTACTCAATTTTTTTTCACTACTTAATTTCTTTCAAATAGTTAAAAATTTTTATTCCATTGCATTGATCTAAAAAAAATATATATATTTTTTATAGATTACGTTATTTTTTTTATTGAAAAAATAAAAATCCAACTTCTTGTAATGGTGATTTACCTTTACCAAATACTGCCAGGACTGTACCGGCGTATTTACATTATTACCGATAGACCAAATTTATTTATGATAATAATATATTGAAGGTTGTTTATCCTATGCCGTGAAAAGTTTTATGTAACATTAACTGAGGAACAAAAAAATTTTTTAATGCCAGACTGCACAGTTCTTTTAATCATATTTAGAGCACGAATTCGTCAGTAGACGAACAAAAAATTAAAAAAAAAAATTATCCAAATTAAATGTAGTTGAAAAAATGAGAAAAAATATATTCTGAGCTCATTTTGAAGTATTTCATCGCATAAACAAACACCGTAATTTTAATATTCATTATTTATTGTATTATCACAGGGTGCAACTTATTGGAATTTTATAGATTTTTTTACGCGAATTATCGAATTTTTTCAAGTTGAAATAAATATTAGAATTTTCTTCCATATTATATTCTTTACCTGTCTGAAATTTATTGTTCGATATAAAAATCAGAGATCATTTCACTGTGATGATCGAAATACTATTTATTTTAAGTAATCTCGCAGTTTAATACTTCATCACACACAGTATATATTTTTTAATTGACTAATTAAATACAATTGTGCATGAGAGTTTTATTTAAATAGCCATGGTCAGTCTAGATGTTCATTTTTTTACAATGTAATTTACTGTATTTTTTTATTAGATATCTGTTACTTTAATTAATGAATAATTAAGTAGAATGTATTAACACAAGGATGCGAACACTAAAAACGATCACAACTAAATTTCATTTAGTGTTTTTTCAACTGTCCGAATTTTTTATACTTTGTGAGACAGTATTTTCTTATTAAAATAAGATAAGACGTGTAAGTAAAATTATAATAATATGAAATGATCTCTGATAATTCAAAAGTTGTTAAAACTATATCGACTCCTATCGATTCTTTATGCTTCGTTTAATTAAAATACACATTGAAAGAGACAAAAATTCATTGAATATAAGTGTGAGAGCGCTATAAGATTAAAATTTTAAATAAAAAAAAATGATAAAATTTATAGTCATTCGATGTTCTTCCTTTGTTAGTGTCATTAATTTTCTTTCCGTGAATAAGATAGGAATATTTTTCCTGTAAATGAGTCTTTATTCACTTCACATTAATTAGAAGTTACTTTTCTCTACAAATATTATGACTCAATGATGATAATATGAAGATGTTGACTTATAAAATAAATTGTGTAAATAAAAAAAGAAATATTTGTTGTCTTTTATTTATATTTGTTTAAAATTCGATCGGTAGATATATTCTATGCATAAAAATCATACATTTATTTCTCAAAGCTAATAAGGCGTGTGTTTAATTATGCGCCCTTTTAGCTTTAGGAATTTGAAAATTTTATGACCTAAAGCTCAAAGGGCCTAAAAATATTTTTTCTGAGCAATTTACTAAAATGCTTATCCTAAATCTAAAAATAAAAAAAAAAAATTATTATATTCTATGAAAAAGTTTTTTTTTTCATTGAAAAATTGATATTTTCATTTTTTTTATTGTTTTACTTTCAATGAATTTAAAAAAATATGTGGTAGCTCAAAAAAATTTTATTTATGTTAATTTCATACCTAGAAACTGAGTAACTAAACAATTTCTCTCGTTTTATTCATTTTTGTAATAATTTAACTTAGTAGACTAAACTATTTTTTTATCTAACTTGTCTAAGAAACTATTTGTCAACATTTTGTATTTAAATTTGAATTCTTTTAGCTTTAGGCACTTTTTTTCTGAAAGCTCTAAAAGGACACATGTCTTGAGATACGCCTTTTTAGCTTTAGGATGCCCAAATTTTTTTTTACAGATCGCACGCAATATCGTATTTGTAAATTGGATCCAAAAATATTTCAGTCTAATAAATGCAATTTTTTACCTTAAGAATATTTTTCAATAAAAAAGTTATTTGATTAACTCAAAATTTTTGGTACTGTTAATTCAAATAACTATCTCTTGTATTAAGAAAAAAATTTTTAGTCAAAAAAAAATTTTTGAAGACTATAATGTTCTTAATTTAATTCAAGCTAATCTCATCATCTGTGTAAGTTACAATTTCGGTTCTATGATTTCTAATTAGGTCCAGGAAGTTCGAGTTTGAATGTCAGTGAAAATATTGGCCCCACTTACAATCGTCGGATAAAATATCGGTCAATAAAAATATTGATTGGACAGAATTTAAATATAATTAAAAAGAATTGACTATGTAATTGCATATCCATATATAAGGCGTTCCACGCCAAAACGATCCCTTTTAAACCCGACCCCATTCGATTTCGCTGAAAAATTTTGTTTTTTTATCTCACTAAAGGGATTTATAAAATTTTTTCAAATTTTTGTACCCAATCAAAAAAATAGCTACGAATTAAAAAAAAAATTTCTTTCTTTAACATTTTATAGAATTCAATAAATTTATTCTTTTCAAATCTTGGTATCTTATTTCTTCATTTATTTATTAAACAAATATCTAAAAACTGTAGAAGCTACAAATTTTTTTTATTAAAATAAAACATTAAAAATTTTAACAAACGTTTTGATTTCAAACTTATTTTAAAAATTCGATTATCATATCAGTGAAAAATCTAATATAATAATTTTATTTGTTTACTTCTAATAACATACATTAATGCCTTAAGCTATAAGGTAATAAAAATCTTTAAAAAAAACATTGTTTTACAAACCAATATAAACACTAGAAATAAAACAATATATATATGGTCATTTTTATAGATATAAAAATAATGTGTCCTTTGAATTAGAAATTACAATACGTATAATAGTCTTGAAAATATAATTTCAATCGTGTCGTTACAAACTGCACTATTAAGATAATATAATTCAGTAAATTTCTTTTATAAGAAATTTTGTAGCAAAAATACAAATATTTTTATTTTCTGTTGTCATTGGCCATGACCGAGTCATACGAAGGTGGAACTGTAAATATAAATTATTTTATTATACATATTCCAACTTTGAATAGAGTTATTTCTACTTACGCTGCTCTGGAGGATATTGAAACGGTGACGTTGGATTAGATGGTACAAATTCAACATTTCGGGGAGGCTGAAAACCTGGAGCTGAGGGATATTGGAAGGGATGGACATTAGGATACGGGGCGTTATTAGGTGGATATTGATCTGGACCAGGTTGAGTTGGATAAGGTGCACCTGATGGAGGATATGGACCTGAACCAAATTGAGTTGGATAAGGAGCACCTGGAGGAGGATATTGACTTGAACCAGATTGAGTTGGGTAGGGCGCACCTGGTGTAGGAAACTGAGGATACGGTGGAGTTTTTTCGCTTTGTGGTACACTTGGAACAGGCATTGGAATAAGTGGAGTTGGAAAAGGCGATACAGGATCATATGCTGGAGAGTAATCAACAGGTGCAGATGGTGAAGTAATTGGTAGTGGATGTTGACTAGGAACCGGGTGATGAACTTGATGAGCTATTGCTGGAGGTCTTGTTCCAATCAGAATGTCATAGAATTTTTCCGTTTTACAGTGCCTATATTAATTTCATCCAATTAATAAAAATAAATAAATTTATTAACATTTAAAATATATTTATAAATGTGAAAAATTATCAGAGAATTGATGATAGTAATAAATAAAAAAATCTATCATTAAAATTATAGGACAAAATTGAATGATGATTTGAATTATTTGTTTTCTATGTCTACTAACTGTGCATTAAATCGCGTGCCAAAACGTAAAAAGACGCATTTCTTTAAGTTACTTATTTTCGAACTTTTCGAAACCCAAAGATCTGTAAAAAAAAAAAATATGTATGTGTACCAGAGTACACAGGTAAAAAGTGAAACTTCTTTAAGACATACCATTTTTTTTACTATTATTTACAACTTTACAGAAATTGGGTCGGGCTTAAGAAAAAAAAATTTTTTCCGTATTAGATCAAAGCTATTTTAGTATTAAAGCTAAAAAAACGTATCTCAAGACTTGTATCCTTTTAACTTTTAGAAAAGTAGAGCCTAAAGCTAAAAAGGTGCATAAAAAAAAATTGAAGTTTTAATACAGAATGTTGACAGATAGTTTCACAAGACAAGTTAGATACAAAAAAGATTCTAGTATATAAAATTAAATTATTATAAAATAAGTAAGAAAACAAGGGTAATTGTTTAGAATCGCAATTAATCGGTTTCGGGGTATAAAATTAACATAAATACAATTTTTTGATCGACCACACTTTTTTTTTTAATTCATTAGGAATAAATTAATTAAAAAAAAAAATTGATTTTTTTTTTCCTTTGTAGGCTTAGGGTAAGCATTTTAGTAAATGGCTAAAAAAAAATTCTAAAGGCCCTTTTAGCTTCAGATCACAAAGCTAAAAAGGCGCATAATTAAAGGCATACGCTCTTTTAGCTTTAGGAAATGAATATTTGATTTTTAGAATAGAATAGCGTAGAATATTCGGCTGCCCAATTTCAAAACACAGTAACTAACATTTTTAAATTTTTTCTACTTTTTCTTATTAAAAAAAAAAGTTTACCCGCCAAATTGATGAAAAATTTGATTTATGAATAGAAAATACTTGAATATAAATATTTTTAAGAAAAAATACTTGAAATTAAGGTCTAAAAGTTATAAAAAATGCAGCAATACTAAAAAAAAAATCAGGTATAAAAATTTTGCAGTTACTGTGTTTTAAAATTGGGCAGCCGATATGCCCAGTTGACCAGTCGATTGGTAATAAAAATTTAATTATGCACCCTTTTAGCCTTACAAAACTAAAAGAGCACATGAATTGGTACGCAGCCTTTTACCTTTTAGCAAGCTAAATATCAACCATCAATGTAATATGACTTCGATTCTCTGATATTGTTTTAAAAAATTAAGTATATATTTTGTGATTACTTACAATCCAGAAACATGTACTTCAATATGGACTTGATAGCTGATGTCTATAAGACTACAATATTGAAGCTTTGAGAGTGGAACGGAAGGTACTTGTAGTCCAACAAGTACTTCACTTTTTTTAAGAAAAGGCCCTTCTCGTTTACTTTGCTGGACAACGCAACTTTTAGTTTTTGTTTTCTTATACGGAGATCGTGCGTGAAATTCTAATTTCTTAAATAAATTATTCAATTAGTAAAAGAAATAAAAAATCACAATTTTATATACAAATAATATTTACTTGTTCTAGTTTTACTTCAATCTCTTCAACTTCAACAGAATCCGATCGGTTGTTAATATGAACAGTCGTATGAATAGGTTCACCACAAGCGTATCCAGTGGTTGGCAGTTCAAAAATAAAAATCATATTACCTCTGCTAATACACGGTAAAATGCAACAATAATCTTCTTCTTTCTCATCATGGATACCAGCCTGAAAAGTTTAATTAAAAAATATAAGTGAATAATCATAATAATATAAGTATGATAATAATACTAATTATTAAATTACCATAGAATATGATTGTGAATCCAACTCGAAAGGTGTTTCGACAGTAAAAATCTTAGTAGTTTCATGATCAAATTTCCATGGACGATCTATTATTGCCTTCATCGAGTATTCGACAGAACCGACTCCATGTTCAAAACTGTTTGGGATATTTCGGGGAAGAGCGTAACTGAATGGGTAGGTGTGATGTCCAGCCAACATTTCAATAGTGTCACCACCTGATTAAAAAATTAATTTAATCTAAATTTATCAGAATTATAAAATTTTTAAATATTAAAAAAATAGTTACCTGTACTTCCGAAAAGACATACATCATTACGAAAATATTCTTCTTCTCCAGTGTAGTCAACAGTTCTGGAACTTTTTCCACTGCTACTTGTTTTCTGCCAATGAACTGAACATTTTCCTTTGAATCTTAGTTTCAGGGCTGAAAAATTATTGGTCACCAAAAAATTTAAAGTCATGAAAGCACCAGACATCTGACATTCTCTTTATTGAAAGTTCATCTAAAAAACTCAGAATTTTAGATATCTACTGTTTAAGTATAACGGATATATTCTAACGGCGAAAATTCATGCATGATTAATGTTATAAAAATTTTACTCGACTTGTCATGATTATTTAAAATAAAACGATGATTTTTTAACTGAGTACTATCATATTTCTAATTGTATAGTCTACTTAGAATTTATGTATATATTGCTTCACTTGAATTGTAGATTTTTAAATGTATTCTAGTGGTGCGTAGAATTTACTTAAAAATAACAGAATTATAGAATAATACAGTTCAATTTTAGTGGACATCAATAAAATATGATACTAAAGTTAGCTAGCAGACATTTGACGAATTTAAAAATTTTTTTTCATTAATTAAATAAGAACTAAAAAAATATTCTAAAAAATTCCATGCATTGTTTTTTAAATTTTCTACATGTGGAATTTTTTAACAATTTTTTTTTGTTATAAATTTTTTAATAAAAAAAATTCTAAAATTAGTCCAGGTACTGTTAACTTTATTTTTTTTTATTGGAAAAATTATTACAAAAAAATTTTTAAAAAAATGTCACTTGTAAAAATCTTCAAAAACTACAAGTGCAATTTTAAAAAAAATATTTTTTTATTCTAATTTAATTATTAAAAAAAAATCAAATCATTAAAAATGTCGGCTAACTTTAGTATCATTTATTTTCATCAATAAAATTACTATGCGTGATAATGCTACGTGTTGAGACAATGTACATGCTGTGGTTGGTGTGAAAAATTTTTAAGTACTCAACTGACCTTATTTGATTAAAAAAATTAGTGTCAGTCCTTGAAAAAGTATAAACAATTAATTATTTAGTGAAAACTTATTAGTACTTATTAATAAGTAAATGTATACTATCCACTCGTTATTTTTATTTAAAAATTTCCCGCCAGAATAATCAAAAATAGTTTTGACAATTCACTATTTTTACTGATAGAAATAATCTTTAGTTTTACCTTGAAAAATTTTATTCTTAGCTGTCAAAATCAAGAGAAAGTCTGGTAATTATATTCATGATAATTGATCAGTAAATTCAATAAAAAAAAAAAAAGAAAATAAAATGAACGTTATACGCAGTACTTGATCACCAATAGATAAAACTTATAACCTCGAATTATTTATAGAATTATTTTTATGCAGCTTATTACAACTGACATATTATGAATAAGTAAACCAATAATGTTTATGGCTATCAAAATGCACGAACAATACCTCGTAATTTTTTTGTTTTGGTGACATCAACCACAACCTGGCCGGTTATTATAGCACCTGCTCCGTAGGTTGCTGTTGGATTATCTAATTTTATTTCAAATGTTCTCAATGTTGATGACATCTTGCTATGTATTGTTAGACGGAATTAAAACACAGAACTAAACGAGATAAGGTCAACTCATCAACTGGTCAACAAATATATGCGCGTCGAGAGAAAGAGAGAAAGCTAAATAGACAGATGAATACTATTACTTTTCCCGAAGACATAACATCGCACGATTAGTTTTACACACTCATATTTTTTTTTCTTTGTATGCAGCAAACATAAAAACTATAGTATATGTATGAAAATAGTGTGTTTCATAATTCATCACGGGGTATTATGTTGGATAAGCGCATACAGCAAAAAATTGATTATCTAAAATTATTTAACCTGATCCACTTTCTTTAATTTTTGTGATTCATTCAGATTTGTTGACACTCAGAGCATTCATTAAAAAAATAATACTGAAATGAACAGAAATCTGTTGATTTTTTTGAAGTATATAATAACTAAATTATTAGAAAAAAATTCCACGTCTAAAAATTAAAAAAATTATTAGTGCAAATTTTTGAAAATTTTTTTTTTACCATAATTAATTTGTTATAAAAATTCCAAAAATTATCAGATGTTTAGTGATTTCAGTATAATTAAAAAAGATGAAAATTAAATTAGCCGACATTTAAAAATTTTGATAATTTATTTTATTGAGAAATAATTTTTAAAAAATTTTTCACATGTAGAAAATTTTAAGAATTATCCGTGAAATTTTTTAAAAATAGTTTTTTAGTTTTAATTTTTAATTAAAAATGATCAAAAATTTTTGAGTGTCGGCTAACTTAATTTTCATTTAAAAAAGCTAAGTGTTGTTAAACACTTGCTAAAAAAGTAATTTCCGCTTAAAAATTTTTAAACTCTAGAATAATTTTACATTATTTCTATTCTCTAGATACTAGTGATAGATAAAATCAAAATTGATCATCGAATAATCAGTAAAAAAACTAATTTTACTACTGTATTTACAAAACACTTTCCTCAATTAGTATTCTACTAAGTAACAGTTGATTTCTAATAAAATTTTAAGAAAAGTAATGTTATTAATATTGCCATTTTACATTTCCGAATCAGTCTCATAATGAAGTTCGACTGTATATAGGTCATTCCATCTCAATTTAGCGACGCTTTATCGGTGACCCCCTTCGAATTTTTGATATATTATTATGGATGCAAAAAGCAATATCCATGTTAATTTTTAGCTCTCTATCTTGACAAGTACCAAAGTTGTAGGTCATTTTTTATGTTTTTAGATCTAATTTAATCTCAAATTAAACAACAAAGTTCTTGAACTAAGTAATTTATTTTCAAAAAAAATTTTTGAAGTAAATTTTACTTGAAAATATTTTTTAATTTATCACAATTTGTTCCACTTATGAGATTACTTCAATTGGTTTTTATGTATTGAAATTATTTACCATATTATGCTCTATATTTTACTATGATCTTAAACTTATAGATTTTATTCAAGAAATTTTTTTTTATTTACCCACAGAAAAATTTAATTTTTTCTCTCATTATTGAAAAATTTTTTTAATTATCTCTAAAATTTGAACTTCAGTTTTCAATAAATAAATAAATAAAAAAAAAACTAATAATTTACTTCAAAAATCAATGACAGCTCATTACTAAAATAAACAGATATAATAATTTGTAGCAAAACGCTATTTTACTGATGTGAAAAATTTTAAGTAAGCTTAGAAGATACTTAAACTTTTTTAATTAAAATCACTGAATTATAGAGTTGCTTAGGTTTCTTATTTTGTATCAATTAATTCAAATTATATTTTATATAATTTGTACTAAAATATTTAATTTTTACAACATATACATACATTTTGAGATGCATCACAAAAAAAGGGACATTGATAAGATTCAAGTTTAACATATTTAAAGAAAAATTCTAAATTTTATAAAAAATTCAATATAATGGATGTAGAAAAATACTTTATATTTATCAGACCTAAAAAAAGAAGAAAAAAAAATTTTGTTAAAAAATATGCACAAGTTAAAAAAAAAAGCGTATTAAAAATTTTACCTTTAATTGCCGTATGTAGTTGCCATTTTTTCAAATAACATTGAAAATATAGGCGAATTGGATTTATTCATAGATTTAAAGTCTTCAGTCTCGATTATCCTTTTTGCATTAGCGATTATAAATTCGGTAACAAATTGAACTAATTGTTGAGCACTATGACGATCAGCCAAAATCAAAATTCGAATAGCATTTTCAAAATTTATAGATTTACTTATTGATTCTTCACACATTCCTTTCAATGTCTGAATTTGATATTTGTCTGCAGCTTCTAATAACTCTTGTGCATAATTATCCATATTAATTATTTCATCACAGTAAATATACTCTAGCATTTTTTCAATTATTTCTGGCCTAATATCAGCTATAGTTACTTCATTTTTTTTACTTTCAATCGTTTCGTGGACAAACATTGCCGCTAGTACTGGACTTCTTGCTATTAAAACGCCTTTATGAGCATTGAATTTTTGATTTTGGACGATTAAAGTGACATCACTTCCAATTTTATTGAGATAGAGTGTCTTATAATCTTGAATCATTGAAGATTTTGTCCTTGGAAGGACATCAGTAGAAAAACTTTTATACTCGCCATATACGGTGAGATCAAGGCATAATGTCAAAGTGTCGCCCGGTAAATATTGATTTTTATTATCCAACAATTCTTTTTCTTCAATAAATGCTCTATATCCCCAATCAGGGTCTCTTCCCAAAATTTTATCTGCACTATGAATATTTTTTCTTTCCTTTTTATCAGTCAATATGCAAAGAAAATATGTTACCCGTATTTCTTTATCTTCATTATTTGTTGCTAAGAATACTGACACATATCTTTTATTGTCTGACTTTGAATTATTTAAACGCAATTTTAAAAACCACGAGTCTTCAACTTCTGACGAGCCTGTCGAGAATTTAGATGACTCAAGATAGGTATCCTCATCATTGAATCTCGCAGATTTAATTAATGATGTCACTTCATTAATTTCCCACTCATAAACTATGCTGAACTTGTTAACTCTAGAAAAACTTTTCATCATTTTGATTGAAGAAATCCGTTAAACTGTAATTAAATGTATAAAAGCTTATTTTAATACCACTTGATCTTGAATCATAGTATTCAATATGTTCAAATATTAAATAATATTAATATAATACTAACCTTTTCGGTTTCAACTTTTAATGACGTGTCAGTCGTGATTTGTTATTTTGTTGGTTTTATCATCAATAAGATGACAATACCACTTAGCAGTTTGACTTTTTATGCTTGCAACTGGATAATGAGTTAGTTAAGAAAGAAAATAAAATATAAATATTTATAATTCTTTCTTAATGAGCGACATTGTCAATATCTAAAGATTCAGACGTTGAAAATTCCATGCCATGCTATCTCGGTTTAACTAAAAAAAACCAAAATTTTTTTTCAATTTTATCAATAGTTGACTAGATTTCATGATACTGAATTTAGCAGAAATTCAATAATTTTTTAGATTTTTAAATAATAAGTGCGAATTAAAAAAAAAATTTTTTACAATAATTGATCTGTGATAAAAATTTGAAGAATTTTTAAATGAGAATAAATTTAGCAGATATTAAATAATTTTTAGAATTTTTTTAACAAATAAATTATGGCAAAAAAAAAAATATAAAAAAAAGTTAGCATGTAGAAATTAAAAAAAATCAAAAATGCAGTTTTTTTTTTAAATTATTTTTTGGAACAAATTTGTTTGTTCAAAAAATTAAAAAATTCTCTCATGACTGCTGATTTTTAAATTTCAGTATCATTAGATTTCTGTTGTTTATTCACTTTAAAATCTGAAAAAAAATTAATCTATCAATTTATCATAGTAAAAAGTTATAAAACATTGGAAATAAATAAAAAATTACAACGTACCATTATTACTTTTATAAAATATTTGATGAATAACTTCGATAATTTAAAATTTTGTAATTTTTAGGATCAATCACTTTGTTGTTGTTATTGTTGTTCATAACCTCAAAATTGAAAACGCTCTAAAAGTTTTAAGCCTAATTTTCAAATTTCTCCATATAAAACTCCTATCGCCCTGATTGGACACTATCCGAAAATCAACACAGGAAACAACAGTAATAACAGTAAATAATAAAGAAACTTGTAGTAAAATAGACAGCCGGTAATGTAGACACCCTTTATAAATGGAAAAATTTTTGAAATGACCCGCAATAACTATAATAATTTCAATTTTTTAATTTTAAACGTGTATTTTTTATTTTTTTATTTGTTAACTAATTTTTTATTGACTTTTTTTTTTAATGAAAAATTAATTATCGTCTGCTACATTCACAATCATTTATTATTTTTATTATATAAATTTATATTTGAGATCATTATTTTAAAAAAATTTCATCATATTATCTTCTTTGTTCAAGAACTGTGTTTGAAAAAAAATTAAATAAATTTTTAAACAAAACATACCTGCAATTAAATAAAGTGGTTACAAACTTCTTCATCGGTAACTTCAACCTTCAACAACAATTTCACTTAAAATTCTACGCAAAGACATAAGTATTAAGTATAGACCTTTAAATATTAGATTAATCTTAGAACATCTTGCTAAAATTTGGATAGTTCTTTCTTTTTCGTCTCTCTGTTGAACAAGTTCATTGACTGACTATATTAACTGGTTGGTGTTTCTTGAGTACAAAAAATTTATAGATCAAAAAAGTAATTTTATTTGATAAACTTATTCTACTAAAATAAATTTCATTATATGTCAATATAAAACATATTTTAATTAAATCAGAAACACTGATTTCGTACAATGAAACAAATAATTAGAACCGTACAAGCAATAAAATAATGTAAAAAATTGAAAGAAAAAATTACTTTTAACGAACACAAAAAAAAATATTTAATTGTTTGAATTTCACAATGATTAATTCAAGTAATTGATTTTTATATAAAAACAGATAAGAACGGATAAAATAAAAAATAAATTCAGTTGATAAAATCAATAATACATTAGAATAAATTTTGTTAATATGGATCTCTAATTACCGGAATTAGGATCAATTTTTAAAACTATTCGCACTGATTAATTGTCTCAAACTATCATTAGACAAATAATAAAATATTTCAGTAACACAATTATACGGCAAACCAGGAAATATCCTCTTAAGATACTTATCGATAGCTAATAGAATTTCTTTTCGTTCCATTCCGTCGTTAAATCGTTTTTTTAATAAATCATAATAAATAGGATATTGATGTTCGCTTTCATTTGTTCGGAAATTCTCTACAATGCTCTTATCTTGTAAATAAACTGATACTTTTTGAGTATTCATAGTAAGAATATCATTGTAAAAGAAGTTACGGGTGTCAACGATTTTCATTTTCTTCAGTTTATCGATTTCATTCATACAATAAGCAGAAAAATCACCTGTTTGCATTAATTCATCAATTAATTTAAAATCAATTTCATTAACATATAAATTAGCACATTTTAATTTAATCACATGGTCTCTCAAAATATGAATGATTTTCATATTATTGACACCACAAGGAGATTTAATAGCGTAAGAGAACGGCGTCTGTTTGCGAAAATTAGTTATATTGGTGTCAGCGCCGTACTTTAAAAGTAATGTTACAATGCTTGGTTTTTCATTAACAACAGCCATATGAAGTACTGTTTCGCCGTTAAATTGATACTTCCAATTAATACAAGCGCCGTTATCAAGCAGACACTTTATTGCCTCTTCATTATTATTCTCAACTGCATAAAATAATGGAGTGATACCTTTATAATTCGGCGCATTGACATCAACATTATGATGAATCAGTAGCTCAACAATTTTACTATTTCCTCTAATCGCCGCCAATCCCAGTGGAGTATCACCATAATTATTTAGATAGTTAGTGTTTGCATTGTGCATTAAAAGCTCTTCAAGAACATATGGATTTTGATACAAGATAGCATAATCCAAAACTGTTTCATTTTTTTTTGTCCTGGCATTAACATTGCCGCCCTTGCTAATAAGAAAATTTATTATCTCTCTTTTAGATAAACGATTATCTAATGATTCATCTGATCCAAAGTGCATTAAATCAATACTATGCAGAACAGTTCGACCATCTTGATCAGCAATATTGACATCAATGACAAACTGTAGAATTAATTCAATGACTTGGATGTTTGATTTTTTTACCACACTGAATAACAATTCCCGCTTTGATTCAGAATTGAGAGTTATATGTTCTAACATTACTTTAATGATATCCAATTCACCATTTTCGATAGCGTAGTACATTGGAGTGTACCCAAATGAATCCTCAATGTCAATAATGGCATTGTTATTCAACAGTAATTTTACCATTTTACATTGTTTATTTCTGACAGCGATATGCAAAAATGTACAGCTTTGGTATAATAATGACGAACTATCAACTTGATTAACATCAAAACCAGCTTGAAGGAAATCATTGACAATCTTTGTCAATCCTTTTTCAACTGATATCCGTACTAGTTCAAATTTATCGGGGTCATTAACATCAATCTTGAATCCATAATCAAGAAGAGCTTCAACAATCATTTGAGATTCTTCATTGAAAGACTGAACTGCATTTTTTAAAGAAATTATGTTCTCTTCATTAGTAATATCGGGATGAAATTTAAGAATTTGCTCGACAACTTTAAAATCTCCAAACTCTACTGCTTGTGATAAAAGAGTTTTATTATTATCAAATAATGCATCAGGATCAGAACCATAATTCAAGAGTAGTTTGACTATTTTTTCATTGCCTTTAGTGACTGCTATGTGGATAGGCAACATTTTTTCAAAAGAATAAATATTTATATCAGCTTTCATTTCCAATAACAACTTCACGACATCATAACAGCCAAACATAGTAGCAAAATGTAGAGCGGTATTTCCCTCATCAGTCGATGGGATATTCAAATAATTAACATCATCAAACTCTTGATTGTTTAAAAGTATTTTAACGCACTCTACGTTATTTCGACAAGCGGCAATATGAAGCGGAGTAAGTCCTTTTATACTCAAAGCGTGGATACTTGCTCCTTTATTTAAAAGTAAATTTACTATTTTTTCATTGTTAAGATCTGCTGCTATATGCAAAGCTGTACAATTATTTTCATCGCAATATATACATTCCAATTGTAAATCAGCGCCATGATCTAAAAGATACTCAACCACACTTTCATGATTCTTTTGTATTGCAACGTGAAGAGGTGTTTTTAAATTAATCCCTTGAACATCGATTCGAGCTCCTGCTTTTATAAAATAGATAACAAGCTCTGTATTGCCACTAGCAGCAGCTAAGTGCAATGGCGTATCCACTCCCGTAATTTCTTTTGTTACAAAAGATTTAAATTGACCTTGATACTTTTCGTGATTTAAAAAATAATCAACAATCTCTAATCTTCCTTTTTTTACAGCCAAGCACATCGGAGTCAACCCGTCTTGATCTTTCGCATTTAAATCACCTCCTTTCGCGATTAATAGCTCAATTACTTCTATTTTAGAATACTCAAAGGCAACGTGAAGTGGTGTTTGTTTACATTTACCTTTTGCAGTTACTTTGGCACCCTTATCTAGAAGTAAAGTTATCAAATCAATGCCTCCAATATGAATTGCTAAGTGAAGAGGTGTATCTGTCGAATTCTTGCTTTTACGATTCACTGAAATATTGTTCTCTAATAGATGCTCGACTATTTCTAATTGAGAATCTTCTATTGCGCCTCGCAGCAATGTATAGCCGTCTGCCCAAATACTTAAGTCTGCTAAATCATCTTCTTCTCGGAGTAAAGTTCTGACTTTTGATAAATTGCCCAATTGCACTGCTGATGACAAATTAAGCCACGCCGAGTTTGTTGTCATGATACTCAAATTAACCTGTAAATAATTAAGGTGTCGTGAGAATAATTATTTTATTCAATAATTCAATAATAAATATTTCAGTAGGAATTATTATTACTTATAATATAGACAAATGTTTTATAAAATAAAATACTTACTGGTACTTTCAATTTAATTTGATAGTTTGTTGTATATATAAAAATCGATATCGATTTGATTTAAATCAATAATATATATAGTTTAATATACAATAATTCGTTTAACGAGAAATTGAATTTCAAAATACATTTCATTAATAATTTTCAGACATTTGATTGTTAATAAATATAATATAATTTTAAAAATTTTAATTTATATAATGGGTAAACGAAAAAAAAAATGTAAATAAAGAGATCTTATTACATGTCTAATGTCCATTTTCAAATCGAAAGTGATGCCATCTACAATGCAAAAAATTGGTCCGGTTTACAATTGCAAGTGAAAAAGTAAAATACGACTGATGTAATGTATTTATATATAAGTAAGTAATTAATTGTAAATTTTTTGGATTTTTATAACTAAATTATTATAAAAAAATTCCACATGTCTAGATCTTAAAAAAATTACAAGAACAATTTTTTTAATATTTTTTTTATAATGGATTTGTGTTAAAAAGAAAAAAAATCGAGATTTCTGCTGATTTTAGTATCATGCACTATCACTTAAATTGAAAATAAAAAATAAAAATCAATAAATGAAAAGTCATAAAATAACATGACAATAAAGTTAGCAGTCACTTGATTATTTTTTAGTTTTTTTTAACAAATAAATTTTTTCTACAAAATTATTTTTGAAAAATTGCATTTTTAATTTTAAAAAATTTTTAATTGTCAATTTTTTTTATCATAATTTATTTCTTTAAAAAATTCTTAAAATTATCAAATATCTGCTAAATTAATTTTCATTAAAATTAAATTTTAGATACAATTAATTAAATAAAAAAACTTGAAATTATATGTCAAAGCGCTTAATTATTGAAAAAAAAATTTTTAACACTCAAAATAAATAATTTTTGCCCAATATTTCTGAATTTAAAAAAGTCATTTTCTAATAATTAAACACATTGAAATATTTCTAAGAAGAGTGATCGATTTATCTATCTATTGTTTATCGACGAATTATTCGTTGATTTTATTTCTAATTTAGAAGACGTTTTCCAATTTCGTAACTTGAGCAGTAGAGTGCTAATTATCAATGAGAGCAAAAGAGAACTTGTGAAACACTTGCAAAGAAAAAAATTATAGATAGTTGCCTCTAAAATTTTACAAATCCAAAAAATATTGTTTCTTGTAAATAAACTTTAAATAAATATGTATTAATTAAAAAAAATCTAATTGTAGAAATCACTGTAAAAAATTGAATCTTTGTTAATCGCTTAATTTTAAAATGTAATTTGTTTTTAATAATTCATTAATATATTAAATAAATAAAATTCTGTAATTAAACTTTATTAATAAACCAAACTTAAAATACCTATATTTTATAATGTATATTATATTGCAAAAATTGCCGAATTATAATAGATAAATTTGAGAGCTGTACAAATAATTAAAGATTAATTTGTTCATTAATATTGTAAGATAATATTGTACAATAAAAAAGTATACAAAGATTTGTTGTTTGTACTTCTATCAATGTTAGAGTCTAATCATAGATAAGCAATTTACGTGTCATCCAAATGCGCAACATTATTATCAGAAAATTGAATTTAAAGATTTTTATAATAGATTAATTAATAAAAAATAATGCAAAATTGAAAAATAATTAATTTGTGATAACAATGTCTTATTAATCAAAAAGTTTTTTCAAACATTAAACCTGTTAAAATACTTTTTTTAATTGCTAAGAACTCATGGATCAAAAACCTCGCAATATGATTTTTCGTCAGTTGACACGTTATTGCTTATCTACATCAGGATGGCGCAAAAAAAAACCGACTATTTTTTTTTTTGAGTCTCGAGTGAAAAAATGTTGGTTTTTGATGTTTTAAAGAGCTCTCTCCAAAGGACAGCTTAAAAAAAATTTTTAAAAGGTCGCTCATAATTTTTTTTTTAATTTATTAGTGACTATTTAATTGGATTAGCATTTTTTGACTCTGAAATTAAAAAAAAATTATGAGCGACCTTTCAAAATTTTAATTTTGAATTGAAACTTTAAGGAACTTATTTTTTTTTGGTCTATAAAATTATGACGCAACGAGAAAAAAAATTAAAAAAAAAAAAAAATTTCGATTTTTGAAATTTAAAAAAATTTGGAGCGACCTCTTAAAAATTTTTTTTTGAGCTGTTCTTTGGAGTGGGCTCTTAAAACATCAAAAACTGACATTTTTTGACTCAAGACAAAAAAAAAAAAAATAGTCGGTTTTTTTGCGCCACCCTAATCTACATTCAATTAATATTTGTACTATTACAATTGCCGTAGAAACATAAATTTCAATTACATAAAGTCTTTTAGTATTCCATTTTAGTACACGGGTCTTCATTATCTTCTACATCAGTCGCAACATCGGTATCGACATCTGATTCAACTTCTGTTTTAATTTTTACACGCTCTCTCAAAAGATCCGCGATCTCTCCATGAACATTCACGCTATCATTAACATGAATACGTTTTTCAGCGCATTGAAGAGGAGTTTCATTTAAATTATTTAAAATATTGACAAGCGCACCGTACTTCAGCAAAATCTGAACAATTTCCTTATAACCTTCATCAACTGCAATGTGTAAAGCAGTACGGCCATCAACATCCTGGACATCTAAGTCAGCTCCTGATCTTGATAAAATCTCCACAATATCTGCATGCCCATTTTCAGTAGCCGTGTGCAGGGGAGTAAAGTTACTTTCCTCAGTGCAATTTTTGTCTGCGTGATTTTGCAGTAAGACGTTGAGAACTTTTGAGTATCCTTTCAATGCAGCAAAATGTAAAGTTGTTTCGCCTTCCGGTGTTTTCGCATTGACATCTGCGCCATGATACAAAATTAACGCCGCTATTTCTGCTTTTTTTTCATCATCTTCTGGACTTGGATCTGTACACCCTCCATTTTCATTTATAACAGTATAATGTAATGCCATTCGTCCGTAAACATCAGTTGCATCAACATTTGCATCATGCTGTTCGATCAGTGTTTTAATAACATTTATAGATCCTTTTCTGACTGCTTCATTCAGCACCTCTGTATTAAATGCAACGTCAAGTTGTAAATGTACAAGCAATAATGACGTCAGATGTCCACTGTCATTATCAATAGCAATTGATAATGGTGATTTTCCATGTTCATCTTTACCCTGAATATTAGCACCGTATTTTATCAACCGCTCAACAATTTTTTCCTGTTTATTTATAACAGCTTTGTGCAATAAAGTGAACCCGTAGCTAGTAACTAAATTGCTTATTTTATTTATTGCAATAGTATACTTGAGAAAGTTGTCACACATTGGCCAATAATTTTTATCTGCTGCAATATAAATCAAGTGAAATACCATTCGGTCAAGAATCTCCTTAAATGTATAGCCAAGTTTTATTTTTAATTTTTTCTTTAATTTTGCATCAGAATTCTCATCGACAGTTGAATAAATTGAACTGCCATTACTGTAGTCAACACAGTGCTTTACAATGTGATCAACAATTTTCTCCCAGCCTTTTTCAACCGCTAAGTCAAGAATTGTCTTTCTTACACTACCTTGGATGAAAATATTAGATCCACGGTCAAGCAGTTTTATAATAATGTTTTGGAATCCTTTACTTATAGCGAAATCGAGCGCTGATTGATTTTTCTTCGTCAGAGCATTTACATTTGTACGACTGTCATTCAGTAGAACTTGAATCATCCCTTCGTTGCCCAAGTCACAAGCAAAATGTAATGATGTGTACCCGGCGTAATCTGCCGAGTTACAGTCAACATTGGGATCAGCACCGTAAGTCAATAAGATTTCGGCAATTTCTTCATTATTTTTTTGAACTGCAATATGAAGAGGTGTCCATCCATTTGTTTCTCTTACGTCTGTTTTAGCTCCTCTTGAAACAAGTAACTCAGCAATGTCTTTTCTACCACTATCAACAGCAAGATGCAGGGGTGTGTCAACTTCTCCGTATTGAATGTTGTGCAAAAAGTTTGGAAAAGCTCCATTTGTTAACAAGAGATCAACAATTTCGTAATTTCCTTTTTCAGCTGCTATGCAAAGCGGACTCAAACCAAAGTCATCTCTGGTATTGATGAATGCCTTACGTTCAAGCAGCAATTTAATCATCGGTATGTCTTGTTTTTCAACAGCATGATGAAGTGGAGCTCTGCCATCTCCATTTTTAGCAACAATAGATGCTCCTTTATCCAATAGCAAGTTTACAACTTCTAAATCACCATTGATAACAGCAAAGTGCAGCGGAGTATTTGATAATTTTTTGCTTTTGCTTTCAACTTTTGCCTCCTTTTCTAAAAGCAGCTTAGCAACTTCAGGATGATTGTACTGCAAAGAATCTCGAAGCAATATATAGCCGTCACAGCAAGTTGGAATATTGTTGAGACCATAAGATTCTATCAAGTCCTTAACCCGTCTAACATTTCCTTTATGTACGGCGCTGACCAGCATACGCCATTTGGGATCTTTTGATGACATCATTTTTGTATGCTTTAATTTAATTTCTTTAACCTATAATTAGATTGATAGATAAATAATTAAAATGAATTAATAAAAAAAGACGTGACTATTCATACGTAAAAAAAATCAAAATTAAATTAGCCGACTTTTAAAAATTTTTATTGTTTTTTATTGAAAAAATTATAACAAAAAAAAAAAATAAAATAAAAAATTTCACATTTAGAAGATTTGAAAAATTATACCTGCAATTTTTTTTAATATTTTTTTATTTGTAATTCAATTGGTGAAAAAAAAAAAAATTCTTGAGCGTCGGCTAATTTTAGTATCAGGTAGAAAAGTCCGGATAAATCCACGCTATGTGAATATAAGGTCCTTACATCAGGGCTTTTTTTACGTATGACTAGACATGCCCAAACAAAAATTACAAGAATTTATTTACTTACTTTATATGTGATGTATTTATATAAAATCAAAACAATAACAACTTATATATGTAAATGTGATTGCCTGCTATAATGATAGCACAGTACTAAACTAATTTATGTTTACTTCTACATAATTTGCTTTGAAAACTTTATAATTTAAATAAAATTACTTTGCGAAAAGAAAATTAATATATTTTTACTTTGTTATTGTATTTTTACTATAAACTGATTTTATAATTCACACGTGGGTATGGTGTACATGAATTTGCGTCGTTTAATTAATTATACACGCTCTAAATGCTAACCGGCTAATGTACGCTTACTCATACTCACTGCTCCAAGTTACACATTTAAGCACAGTTGCGTCGTTGCGTGTTTTTATTTTGTAGGTATAGGTGCAGTGCTCATTCCCTCTCTAAGATATTTTATCTGTGTCTCAATTTTTCCATCAGTTACTAAAAAGAGAAAAAAAGATAATCTGTCATTTCTTGGAGAGGAAGCACTGTGTAGGTGACAGTGGTGTGCTGACATCTGTAAAGAAATAAAATTTGGCTTGTTAAAAACGTGCGCTGCGGTAGAGAGAAGATAGACCAAAATGTTACAGAGAGAGACAGCTAAACAAAAAGTAAAATGATGAAAATCAATAACTTAATTTACCTGAACTAACAATAATTAATATTGATAAGTGTATTTAGTTGGAGAATATAAAAGGCCTTGTTGGAAAATGGTTTTCATCGTTTACTTAGTAAAATAGGTTAAGAAGAGAAAAACAATTTTTTTGAAAAAAAGTTTTAGATTAGGTACTTATTCTTGAAAAAGTATCTAAAAAGTGTAGTGTGTTGAGTAAAATGTAATATTGAAAGTAACAAACATCTGATAATTTTATGATTGTGGATCTAGATGACACAGAAATTAGCCAACATTTGAAAATTTTTTGATTTTTCTTGGAAAAAAAATTGCATCTGTAATTTTTTATTTTCTAAAGATAGAAATTTTTTTAATTAATTTTTCTTGTGAAAATTTACTTGTTAGAAAAATTCCAAAAATTATCATGACATTAAAGTTAGCAGCCACTTCATAATTTTTTAATTTTATTTAACAAACAAATGTTTTCCAAAAAATTGCATTTTTAATTTTTTTTAAATTTCTAAATGTCAATTTTTTTTCCTCATTTTTTTTTTGCTATAATTTTTTAATGACAATAATTATCAAATATCTGCTAAATTGATTTTCATGAAATTATCAGATGTCTTTCAATTTCAGTATCATGAATTTATAGCAGACATTAATTAATTTTTTATTTAAAAGAAGTGAATAAAACATTGATAAATAAAAAATAAAAAGATGCAAATTTAGAAAATTGAAAAATCTGTATGAGCATTTTTTATTTTAAATTGTAATTTTTTAATTATTTCTTCATTTACTGAGAAATAAATAAATTTATCTTTGTTCTTTCATCTTTGTACAATCACAATCATTTAATTTTCAAGTTTTTTCATGAAAATTAATTTAGCAGATATTTTATAATTTCAAGAATTGTTTAACAAATAAATTATGTCAAAAAAAATGAGAAAAAAAAATTGACATTTAGAAAATTAAAATAATAAAAAATGCTATTTTTTAGAAATAATTTTTCGGAGCAAATTTATGTATTTAAAAAAATTAAAAAATGGTCAAGCGACTGCTAATTTTAATTTCATAGTTTTTTCATAGAATATTAGCAGCACTGTTATTGTAAATAAAAACATTCCACTTGGAGATGTTTGAAAAAATTTTTGTGGCTATTTTTTTCATATTTTCTTATTAAAATTCTAAATTATATCAACAAAAATTTGGACTCATCAGTCAGTTGATTTAATTTAATTTACAAACATCAAAATTCAAATAAAATTTTTTTCTAATTTGCATTTAATATTTTATTGAAATATTTTAGATTCAATAATTAGATTATTTTAATATTTAATATAATTGATTTACCTTAAATCTCACATGTTAACTAATTGAATTAATATAAAAAAAAAAATGTATAAAAAAGGAACCTTTATTCTTGAGTGTTACTGCTTAAAATTTGTTATAATTGAAAGTATAATCTTATCAAAAATTGTATTGATAGATTTCGGTTGTGAATATTTGTTAATATATTTTTTCAGACCAACTTAACTTAATATTATTAACTAATTTTACAAAATTGTGTATTGATTTAATTGTACATTATTTTTATAAAATTTTGATCATTAAGAACATGTATTTGTACCCTGAATTAAGTTTTTATTAAGTAAAATTATAATGATAATTAATTTTAAATCTTGCAATAGACTTTAAGTCATCAAAAGAGTTTGAATAAATAATCATCATCAGAGTTAGCTCGTATTTTTTTTTATAAATTATCAATTGATATTACTTTAATTATGCCAATTAAAATTGTTTAACAATAATAATGAAGTGCTTGAAATAAATTTTTTCCAATAAAATATTTAAATTTTAGAAAAAGTAAGCCGATTGTTGAATTACATGTATCTTATAAATTATGAAACTCAAATCAGTAGACACCTGACTGTGTACTTTTAAGGTTCATTTAAAAATAAAATAATTGTTATAAATTAAAGCATCGTTTTTGTAGAATTTTTATGTGACATCTTTTAACTTATTTGTTAAAAAACAAACTCAAAAATTGTGAGATGTCTAGTGATTTCAGTATTCAGATAAATTTACTTAATAATAGTTTAAAAAAAGTAATTATAGTTTTTAAATTTTTAAATAATAATAAAATCATTTGTCCAATAGGCGTTATAAATTTTCTTATCAAAAATTTGCATGTATGCATTAAAACTTTTCAATTTAATTTAAAACTTAGGAAATTTCGACTTATTTTTCAAAATCAAAATTTCTTTTAACGCTGCTTCCCAAATCTTGTCATTATCATAAACATCACTTTCAATAATAGCATCACAAAATTTACTGAAATCAATGTCCGAGTTCAGTTTATTTTTATTAACAAATCGGTTGGCTTGATAATATGGTTTAGCCACATGTAATGCTGGACTTAAGAAGAACGTTGTAGTGTAACTCAATACCATTGAATAATGTTTTGGCTCTGGTATTATCTCTGATTTTTCTGGCTCCATAAATCCAATATAAGATAAACAATCATAAACAATAGGAAGTTCTCCAATAACTTTTTTTCCATAATAATATCCTTTTGCGTAAATTGTAGTCTCCCATTTGAGCGGTGGAAATGGTTTATTAGCTGTCAAAGTAGTTTCTCGTTTAGGTGTAAGTTTTTCAGCATGCTTTATCAAATCTATCATTATTATTTCTCCGGCTACCCCCCATTTTTTATATTTATGAATTATTTGCCCAATAATGGTAGCCATAGATGCTTCATTGACGTCGTAGAAACTTTTAACAGATTCACCATCGAATAAAATTTTTAGCGTAATGTCATAAATAAATGCCTTGTAGGTTTGAGTATTTACACTCTTTGATTGTTCATCACTAAGTTTTAATAAACTTAAATCTTTTTCACTGTCCATGTTGACAATTAGAATACCTAAAGTTAATTGTAATCAAGAAAACAATAATCGTTATTGATTCTTAGAAAAATAATTATTTTCAATTAATGTCGAATCGAACACAAATTTTATCAGTATTTTTTGGTGTATCATTCAAAATTAGTAACAGTTGATAAATATACACTGATTATAATTTTTAATTTTATGACAAATAAAGTAAAAGTAATATTAAATTATTAAATTATTAAATCAGTAAAATTCGTCGTCTTGCAGTAGCACAACAGCACAGAGTATATATCTGAGAGTGAGTATCACGAAACAAGTGAGAGCGATTTTTTTTTTAAAACTTCACACATAAGCACATAAACTATACACATAGAATGCTCTTATGTTAAATCATACTTAATAATAATCATAAGAGTATTGGCCAGGTGCACGATGGTACTGCCCTCATTTTTTATGCTTTTTCTGTGTTAAATCAAACGGAGTAATTTAGTTCCAGTGGTCGCCATTAGCGTTAAATCATGCTGCTCTTCTCATAAGATTTACACGTAAAAGTGGTAGTCAGCGCCAGCCCTCTCCACCATATACTTCGCACCCTGCCAATAAGTTCACCATCTAACAGTAACAACCATCTATAAGCATTGTAATATGAGAACTGATAGTTATTTCTCCGTATTATGATGATTATTTTATTACCTCTTATTTAAGTTTAGATAAGTGAAGCATTTAAAAAATGATATGGTTGAGTTATTGGTACTCTGATTTAATAATGAGCAGCGCGAAGAATTTTAACTTATAAGATTCAATTTAACCCAAGCGTCACATGAAAAATTGTTGACTTTTTGGTAAATTTTATTTAACAAGAAGTCAAAAATTAATAATTGTCAACTTAAATTCAACAATATATTACCAAAAAAATTTATTGTTAACTTAATCACGATAATGAAACAACTACAAGCGAACAGATTTTTAATTTTTAATGATTTTCAAAAAATTGGGAATTTATTAGTTATTTTACCCCGGTTTTCGAAAATCGAATTTTTATCAAATTTCCAAGTTTTAACCGTTTTGGAAGAACTTGATAGCGTTCGAAAGGGCTACAGTAAGCTTATATTTTCAATACTATTTCGAACGTAACACCGATTTGGAATGGTAGATTTTGAGAAATCTCAAAAGTAAAATTTTCAAAAAAATGGTTTTTTTTTGGATAACTTGTAAATAAATTTAACGATCAATTCTAAAATATACTCAGCTCTTATTAAGTATGAAAAATGACGACGGACGCTACAAACTGCATCAAAACCGGTTGATGCGTTGAAGAGAAATCGATGACAAAAAATTTCAAAACCACTAGATTAAAGTTGTGTTTTTGAGCTCGAAGAGTTCAAAACTTCAGAGTAGATAATTTCTCGAGCGTTTTGAACTCGTACTTCGGGTACATAGCGGGAATGTTTCAGGGATGGCCTGCAGGATAGACTGTTTTCCAGATTTTTTTATTATTATTATTTCCATTACTCAGTCAAAAGTAGTTTACACTTTATTTGTATGCCTTATTTATAAACATTTTATATTTCAAATTTCTTTGTGATTCGTTGCACATATCCGTAGTTGCTGCAAGCAATCATCAATGAAGTATATGTAATCTGTATGTTATATAAATTCAATATATTGATTAACAGATGGCCAGATAATTTATTCATGGATGAAAATTATATTTGTATTGTAAGAAGTATTATAAGCTTAATCTAGTGTTTCAATGAAAATTTGTAGTCTAGAAGCTTCGTTTAAATCTCTCCATCGCGAAAGAGAAATTTTTACAATATTTTGTACGTAAAAATTTTTATGATGTCATAAGAATAATTTCCATACTACTATGGAAATAGTTTCTATAATATTATAGGAATAATTCCCATAATGGTATGGGAACTATTCTTATAATATTATGGGAACCATGGGGACCATGGGGACCAGTCCATAATAGTGTAGAAATGATTCCTATACCATTATGGGAACCATGCTCATAATGTCATAATGTACAGGAAAAAAATTGTCTTTTTTCCATTACAACAATTCTTTCATGTCTCTTAGTTAAATCTCATAATTCTCGTCAGTTCCTAAATGAAATGAATTATTCTTAAAATTCTTTCAATGTCAATTTTCAATGTTACTTTTTCACGTTTTTTTTTTCTTACAAATCAATATCGCTTGAAATAATTATTACATTCTAAGTTGCACTAATTATCATTATCGTGCATATGATATTGATCTGAAATTTTTTTTTTGCATTCTCCAGTGATAATCGGATATTACAATACTATTTTAATAAAATTATTGGTTTTGAAATACATTAGGTATAAATTCGGATTCACTAGAAACTTTATGATACATGCAGAATGTTCCTATCATTTTCTTGATGAAAATGGGTTCGTTACAAAAACAATTGAGGTCACAATCAATTTTTGTTCTATCGCACGCCTCATAGCGCGAAGCGCGTGAGATTGTGCTTTATACTCGACTCGTTAAGGTCAAGCAATTTTGTGATCTTTAAATGCCTCTATCACAACCATATTACACTTATTCAATGATATAAGTAGATGTACACCAAAAAAACACTTAAATTAAACCATCTTTTACTTTCTAAAATCATTACATGTTGTCATTTTGAAAAAAATTTTACGTGGACGTCCGGATGTCGCCCCATTTTGGATGTACCAACGATTACTCCCGAACAAATTGATATTTCAAGACCGGACCTTTTTTATTAGTTTAAGAATTCGATGAACTGGGTCCGTATTTCATATCAGTCACCTAATTTACGTATTTTTTTTTAAATTGAATTTTTATTAAAATTCACTACGATACAACCGTACAAATCCAAACGAACTTTTCTTATTTGTCACGTGAAAACTATAGCGCTACTTGATCAAGCTAGATTTTTTTAGACTGCGTGCGCATATGACAAGAAAAAAGGGTGCCGATTTAAAAAAAAAAAAATAATAAAAAATACTCTGTAAGAAATTTCTTAATTATAATTTTTTTTTTTTAATCAATTACACAATTAATTTTTTTCTTAAACAATGAATGAGTGTTATGAGGCGTGCACTTTTGGATTTTTCAAACTTTTTGGATTATTTTCTAAGTTGTTAACTTTAATAAGTAATAACTATTTTATTTAATTTTTCCAATTCAAGTTTTTAGTTAAAAAAATAACTGTGAAATGATGAATATTTTGTGATTAAGTAATTATTGTTCAATGAGTAATATAATTGGTTACTTTTTTATTTTTTAGTTTATTCATTTAAAAGATTAATTAGTACTACGAAAGTATTGTTAAAGAATTGCTTTCATAATTTTGTGAAATTTGAGTGTTGAGAATTTTCTACAAAAATTTTTACCTTTATCTTAATAAATTGTTTGTTGAAAAAATTTCATAAAAATTGTCAAATGTTTGTAAATTTCATGCTCATTGGAGCATAAATTTATTATAGATAATTGAATTCAATAAAATATCACATATCAGTGACACAGAAGTCTCAAATATCATTTAATTAATTAAAGTAGTTAATAAATTTATATCTTATATGATTATTGCAAGTAATTATATACATTAATTCCAGAATAAATATTAAAATTACATGTTAGTGAAATTGAATTTCAAATTAATAAATTGCAATTATTTCGTCATAAGTCGATTGAATTAAGTTATTTAGTTTATTTTCAAAATAAATATTTAATATGTAGTGTAAATGAAAATTCCAAATAGCTCAATAATCATTTTACGTGATTTTTCGTAAATTAAATTTGAAAATAAAAAAATATTAAATTAATAATATATTTTCATAGCATAATCAAGTCCATAAAATGATTTACTATTCGCATATAAAATACACATTTAAGAACGCTTGTAGATAATTAAACTTTTTTTACTATTACACATACTTCTACGTTATATGTGAGATGATGTAATTTATTGGCAATATATAATAATAAATAGGAAGCGGTACTACAATTTTCTGAATGCGTGTGTTATTACTTCTCATGATTCTATAGTAGTACTGAATCAGTCACGCAACAACAATCAGCACTGTGAATCTTTATTTCTTCAATTTTATCATAGATTATCAGATACAATGGATCTAGCATGGATTATTTCATCAATATTAATATTTTTTTCATTCATGCTTACCGTGTTACATATTTATATACATAAAAGCCGAAAAGGATATTTTTGTGACAAAATTCCAGGACCTAGAGGGTATCCAATTATTGGTAACGTTTTAGACTTGGCAGTCTCTCCCGGTGAGTTAATTTTTTATTAAGTTCTTCTGAAAATTAAACCTTTAAGAAATTGTATTAATAATAAAGAATATTTGACAATTTAAAATTAATTTTTAACTGATTAAATTATTATGAAAAATTTAGAAAACAATGAATATAAATTTTTTTATCAATTAATTTTTCTAATAAGTAAAATTAAAAAATGGTCAGATGTCTAATAATTTTAATATTATTTCATAAAACATTGTATTTAATTAAACTTTTGTTTTTCAGAAAATTTTTGGAAATTTCACCGACGTTTTGCCAAAGAATTTTATCCAATTTACAAGTATTGGATAGGAACATGGCCAATTGTTAATATTTACCACCCTGATGATTTAAAAGTAATTATTTATATTTAATAACTAATCAGATTTATTGAAACAAAAAAACTAAAGCATACATGTTTTTATATTCTGTTCAGACAATATATAGCAATTCTAAAAATTCAGAAAAAAGTGAATTCTACGATTTTCTTCGACCATGGTTACAAAACGGACTTGTTACGAGTAGAGGTAAATTAACTTATATAATTTTATAATAATTAACAATATGATTTGTGAAAGAAAAAAAAATTATATAAGATAAAAGACCTAGTTATTGACACTGGCCTGATTGTTTGATACTTGCAATTTTATTCTAATTAAAAAAATAAATGTTCTCAAAAAACCAACTATCTAAAAATTAATAACTCAAAAATTATGTTTAATAATTTATTAGAGTTGATTTGTTTTTTTTTTTTTAATTAAAATAAAATTTAAAGTGTCAATAACTGGGTCTTTTACCTTATTTAATAAATTTATCTTTATTTCATTTACTAGGAGAAAAATGGAAAGCTCGAAGACGGATTTTAACTCCAGCATTTCATTTACGAAATTTTGATGAGTACATAGAATCCATAGTCGATCATACAGGACGACTAGTTAAAAAACTAAAAACTGAATCAACGTCAGATGGAGTTGTCAAAGAACTTTTACCGCTGCTTTCAACTCACACTCTTAACATAATATGCGGTATTATAAAAGATAACAAGCTACGTTATTAGATAATTTTATACTCAACTTGACATAATTTTACTAAATTATTACACAGAGTCAGCGATGGGAGCTACGACTAAAGACCACGATCCTGATAGAGATAATTATAAAAAAGCGGTTCAAGAAATTGGAGAAATTATATACTATAGGTAAATTAAAAATTCTATTTTTTAAGTTAAAATATTGAAAATAATAAATAATCATAATTAACATCTTCTTGTGTATGATTGCAGAAGTTTCAGACCGTGGTTGATGACTGAGTGGATTTTCGGATTAACATCAAAAGGTCAAGAACATGCTAAGGCGTTAAAAGTTCTTCATGAATTTTCTAATAAGGTATTATTTCTTTATAAACTAGATTATTCTTTTTTAATAATGAATAATTATTCATTTGATTTTATTGATTTTAGATAATCAAAGAACGTAAGCAATATCACGAAAAAACGGAAGGAAAATATTTGAATGATTTTGAGCAGACTAAAAATAATTCAACCATATTACAAACAGATGCTAAAAGTAAGAAAATAAAATTATGTAAGATAGTTAAAGTGTAGCTTACATTAACAATTCTAATTCATATGATTGAGTAGTAAAACGGAAAAGACTTGCTTTCCTTGACCTTTTGATCGCTGCCTCGAGACAAGGACTTGGAGTTGATGATCAAGGCATGAGAGAAGAAGTTGATACGTTTGTTTTTGCGGTAAGTTATTAAATGTTAAATGATTAGAAGCAGTTCATAAATATGATAATTGAAATATTTTTTTTTTTTCAGGGTCACGATACTACGGCTATGGGTTTATTGTTCACGATTTTACTTCTGGCAGAGCATAAGGATATACAGGTTGTTATCTGTTACTGCAAAATTACACAGAAAAAAAAGTTCACTTGAGCCAAAAAAATATTTTTCTACCTAATTATTTTCTTGAGCGGAAAAAAAAATTTTTTTTTTGACACAAGAAATTTCACTTTTTCCAACAAAATTAATTCTTTTGGTTTAATTTAAGAAATACCTATCTTGATCCAAGAACATTTATTTAAATCAAGAAAATCTTCTTGTTTTGAGAAAATTTAGCCTCTTGCTCCAAAAAATTTATTCTTGATAGAAGTAAATTTTCTTGTCTTGAGAAAATTTCTCTCTTGCTCCAAAAAATTAAATATCTCAATAGAAATAAATTTTTATTAATATTCTTATTGGTTAAGGGGGAACACCACTGTGACGATCGAAAAAAAGAGGTGATTTTCGGGAATTTTTTTGACAGGGAAAATAAAGGAATTCGGGAATCGGGTTTTTTTTATTTTATTAAGGGTACATTAAAGATTATTACCCTCAATTTTTATTAAAAAATATTTAATTATTACAAAGTTATTAACAATCTGGTCGAGCACTGGAGAAAATTTCCCCCCTCCACGGTCGGTTCGATAACTCAAAAACAGATACTCTGAAAATAAAAACCCAAATTACTTTTTAATCAGTAAGGATGTAGTTATTGTCGCACGTACGGAATTAAAAAAATTTTTATTTTAAAGATTTTTTTTAGCTGGATTAAAACAAAAAAAAAACAGTAAGGATAGTGAGAAAATTTTCAATCAGTCGCCATTTTTTTTAAAATTAAAATTTTAAAATTCCATACGTGCGACGATAACTACATCCTTACTGATTAAAAAACAATTTG
>CAJNRD030001124.1:24755417-24810741 GCA_905319865.3 Cotesia congregata
GGATTAAAACAAAAAAAAAACAGTAAGGATAGTGAGAAAATTTTCAATCAGTCGCCATTTTTTTTAAAATTAAAATTTTCAAAATTCCGTACGTACGACGATAACTACATCCTTACTGATTAAAAAGCAATTTGGATTTTTATTTTCAGATGATCCATTTTTGAGTTATCGAACCGACCGTGGAGGGGGGAAATTTTCTCCAGTGCTCGACCAGATTGTTAATAACTTTGTAATAATTAAATATTTTTTAATAAAAATTTAGGGTAATAATCTTTAATGTACCCTTATTAAAATAAAAAAAATCCGATCCCCAAATTTTTTTATTTTCCCTGTCAAAAAAATTCCCAAAAATCACCTCTTTTTTTCGATCGTCACAGTGGTATTCCCCCTTAACATGTAAAATAGGAAGATCAAATAATATTGAATCATTTTTTTCATTCAATATGTATAATTGCACGCTAAAATAATATAAAATGGATACCAAATATTCAAGAGAAAAATTTTCTCAAGGTGAGAAAATTTTTTTCTCAGCTGAAGTAGGTGGCATTGCTTTCCTAAAGTATCTAAAAATCTTGATCAAATATAAAAATTTATTGCATCAAGTATTTATAATTTGAATTAAAAAAAAATTACTTCCACCAAGAATAGAATTTAAAGAAAAGTTTTAACTTCGATCAACACAACTTCGGTCTTCCTTCAGGCACCCGAAAATTTTCTTGAGGCAAAAATTTTGTTCTTCAGTCAAGAAATTTTTCTTTCTGTATATTAAATTTACTACAGCGATGGTAATATTTATTTTAATGCAAAAATTAAATGATGAATTTTTTAGGCAAAAGCAAGAGCAGAAGTTGATAAAGTATTGAATGAAAGCAAGGGTAAATTAACAGTCAATGAGGTTCAACGTTTTACATACTTAGAATGTTGTATTAAAGAGTCTTTAAGACTTTATCCGAGTGTACCAGTAATATCTAAGACAACACAAGAAGACACGCATTTCAGTGAGTTTTTAATATAATTCAAATCAAATCACCAGTTGCAACGGCAGCTGAAAATTTTAATTATGTATTTTTTTTTAGAAAACTATTTTGTTCCAAAAAATACTACTTTACTAATTTATCCCATTGATACTCACCGTGATCCCAACTTTTGGCCAAACCCTGATGTTTATGATCCAGACAGATTCTTACCATCAGAACAATTGGAAAAAAGGCATCCTTTTTCGTACATTCCATTCAGTGCTGGTCCACGCAATTGCATAGGTCTATTTTTATTATAAGTAATATTTGATCATTTTTTGAATCAGAAATTACGTTAAATTATTGTTTTTCAGGACAAAGGTTTGCAATGCTTGAGTTAAAAACTCTAATTGCTGGACTGCTACATAATTTTTATCTGGAACCTCAAGATAGAGCTGCAGATGTGACGATTATTCCCGATCTTGTTATTAGACCCGCTCATCCAGTTCATGTCAAATTTGTACCTATAATTGAAATAACAAAATTATAAAAGCTATTTGTTAAAATGAGTTTAGACTCAAGTATTATTTCAATTAGTGTAAAATTTATTGATAAAAATGACAATTACATTTTTTATTTTATTCTAATGATTGTAAATTATTAAATAAAATTAAATATTAATAGATAATTTTTTAGTATTAAATTGAAAAATTTTAGAAATACAAATTCTTATAAAACAAAATAAGAATTAAATTTTACTACTAGGATTATTATCTAAATTCAAAGAATTAAGTAATTTATTATTTCATTCAGAAAAAAAGTAAAAGTAATATAATTAAAAATATTTTAGTTGTGTAATGCATTATAAACAAAGAAATAAGTATTAGAAATTTTCAATCCAAAAAATATTATTCAATCATTAATATTATAAGTATTATGTATAAAATACAAAGTTGATTTAATATATTGCTGAAATATTTATATCATATTAAAATGATATACCAAAAAAATCATCTAAAATCAGAAGTTATTATTATTTTCCGAATTGAAGTTCTAATTTAAGGAAATGAATTTGTCTTAAATTTACGTTCTGATTTAAGGGAATTATATTTACATGTAGTGTCGTTACAACTCAGAAAATTAATCGCCGTTCGTCCAATATTATCACAATCGTTCATAACGGCTCCGTTACTCAAAAGAAGTTTCACCATGTCCGTATCAATATTTTCGACTGCATACATCAATAAAGTTTTTCCTTCATTATCTTGCGAATAAATAGAAGCTCCATATTTAATCAGCAGTACTGCTACGTTTAAATTTTTTGTTTGAACAGCATAACTCAACAAGGTTGGTGGATAAAAATAATTGCTGTAAATATTAGGTCCTGGATAATATGGTGAATTAATGTTTGCACCACGGCTCAAAAGTAAGCAGATAATTTTTTCATTTTCATACAAAACAGCAATATGAATTGGTTGTACATTGTCTACAGAGGAACAATTAACGTCTGCTTGGTGGTCGATTAAAATTTTAGCAAATTCACAGTTTGTTATTTCACACGCCAAATGAAGTGGTGTATAACCTGCTCTGTCTGGTAAATTACACTTCAAGTTCGCCAGAGCACCTTTCCTCAAAAGCCACTGAACAATTGATAAATGCTGGTTGGAAACAGCAACATGAAGAACAGTTACGCCATTAGATTCTTCAGCATTGATGTCCGCTCCCCGTTCCAAAAGAAGTTTTACAATTGATAAATTTCCTATTTTTACTGCATAATGCAGTAATGGATTTAATCGTGGGTCAGATGAACTAAACACATTATTATGATTAGTCAGCAGGAGCTTTGCAATTTTAAAGTGTTTATATTTTAATGCTCGTTTTAATGCCGTATACCACGCTGTGTCAGATATATTTATTGAATTTAATAAAGTTCGAAGTTTATCAACATTTCCAGCGCGAATTGAAGAAATTAATAAATTTTTTAAACTGCTCGTAGACATGATGATATTCTTCACTGTAAATACGTGTTCACTTGGATTCTTCGATTGACTATGTAGCTGGTTTTTGCTATTTTATTTTAGAACTTTGAACGACTTTTATTTCTAAAACACGTGCAATTTTATTGTGGTTAGGTTTAAAATAACAACTCAATTCATAGGTCCCTATTTATAATAAGGGACCGAGCGCTAACTGTAGAGGCAGCACATCAGTCGGAAATGGCGCGCCCTGGTGTTTAACAAAAGCACTAAATGGACAAAAAGTATTACAATAGCTTATGTATTTTTTTACTAAATAATAGAAAAAATAATAAAATATGCTTTTTGACCAGTATTAATCGGTCGTATTGGAAGCAAAAATAATTGAGAAAGTAAAAAAAAAAACTTTAGGCCATGTATATTAAATGTGTTTAAAGAAATTCAACATTATTAAGTCAAATAGCCATGTAAACATAGCCTTCAAAGTTCAATTCCGCCTCTAAACACTTCGTATGACTGTCATTTTTCTCTTTTTCTCTGGGGGATATACCACTAGTACTGAGCGAAAAATAATAAAATTTCACAAGTTTGTCAATTTGACGGTTCCGACTTGATATATTTATGTATGTCGTGATACGTCAAAACTCTACAGTTAAAAAAATTTCAAACAATTTATTAATTTATTTAAATAAAAAATAAATTAACATTAAATCACATGTAAGAGTTTAAAATTTTTGCCCATTAGCTTACAATTTCTATCACCAGTTGGCGTGATAGTCTAGAGGCTCGGTCCCTATAATTATAATGAGTACTTAATCTTATTTCTCTGCATTGGTGTGTACGTGAATTACTTAAACAATTAGCTATACTATATGTATAAACATGTTAGGCATTGTTATCCGCGTAGATGCATTTGCTAATTTCAATTTTATTAATTTTGCAGATTCAACTTTTTTAATTAGCGCTTTTGTTTGTATCATTCATAGGTTCATAGGATGTCATACAACGCTTATAAGGACGAGAAAACTAAAGCCAGAAAAATGATGATAGATTTAGCAGATATTTAATAATTTTTAGAATTTTTTTTTAACAAATAAATTATGGCAAAAAAAAACAATATAAAAAAAATTGACATTTAGAAATTTTAAAAAATAAAAAATGCAATTTTTTAAAAATAATTTTTTGGAGCAAATTTTTTTGTTAAAAAAAATTAAAAAATTCTCTAGTGACTGTTAACTTTAATGTCATGCCCAGAAAAGGAAAAAGAAGTATTCTTTTTCACTTTTTATTCTCTGTTTTTTTTGACAACTTTTACTTTATCACACTGAAATTAGCAGACATTTAATAATTTTTTTTTTGTTATTATAAATTGATTTTTATAAAAATTTTCAAATATCTGCTAATTTTAGCATTATCCAAAAAATTTTAACGTAGAAATTGAAAAAAATTGTGCAAATTTTGATTTAAAAAAAATAAAAGTTATAATAAAAAATTTTAAAATAGTAAAATGTCTGCTAACGCTAGAACTTAATTAAACATATTAAAATCATTATTTTCATCTAATAATATAATAACGTCATTATAACTACAAAATTTTGAAATTATTTACATAGTCTGTTTCAGAGTAGCCATTATTATATACTTATTTTATTTCCGCAGGTGTCATAGGACGATAAACTTGTAATATTGTTTTTGGTATATTTTTATATCTGGGCGCAGATAGTGAACGCAAAAACTTTTTATTGTAATAACCATTGCTGTCATTATGATGTTCTAGATCTATTTGAATTATAACGCGGAAATAATCATTAAATATAAATTACAGATGTTTTCTTCTGTGAACAGAAGTGGGAGATAATATACTCGTATATATATATATATATTACAACTTTTCAGTCAGAAAATAGTTCAAATTTGTAAAAATAGTTCATATAATTATTGAAGCGGAAAAGTAAAATTTTCTTGCAATTTGAATAGATAAAATTTAATTGAAACTACAACTAAAATGAAGATCGTAAGTATTTTTTTACATTATTATATTCAATTTTTATCTAAACATAATGTAATGAATTTACTTTATTTTTTTTTATAACATCATCCGTTTATTTTCAGATTTTATTTTTTTTAATGAATTTCATAATAGTGAATTCAATCAATGCTGTTTCTCTTTCTTGGAACAATAAAAAATAATGATCACATATACATGAGTGGTGATCAGAATTTGTGGTTACTATTACCTTATAAATTTGATAATGTTCATTCTCAATCACAGTTTGAGAAAGTTTCATGTCAATTGAATAATAAAGTGAGAATTCCTAATTTCATCGAATCCAACTCCTTAATATTTAATTCAAACAGAAAAATTGAAGTACGTTTAGATGAATCAGGATGTACTTGGATTAAAGTTTCATTCAAACTGTTTTCATTTAAAACTTTGCCAGAATCAGAAAAGGTTGATCTTCTCCAATATCGAGTTAATCCACTTAACTCGTCTCAAATCATAGGCAACGGTGATATTATTTGGAACAATAGTTACAGTTTAATATACCTCAGAAAGGATGGAGTCTTATTAATTGAAAGTCCTCATAATCAGATTTATTTTACAAATAAATTTTATTCTGCAATCAAACATATACCGTTTGATGACTAGTAACTACTTAAGTTGCTATTTTGCACATCAAGTAAATGATAAATTTATAAATTATATTTGAATTTAAAAATGTTCAAGTGTAAGTGAAGCAGTGAAGTTTTTTTGTATTTTAAAAATATGACAAACACAATAAAAATATCTAATAAAGTAATTAAGCAAAGGGTAATTGTACGTATAATTTCGTTAAGAGTAATATTCATTTTCAGTTTTCAATAGTAAGAAGAAAATTGTACTCTTGAACTTGAAAAAACACCAATTAACTGTAAGAAAATCTATAAAATAACAAATTATTGCTTGTAATATTATATAAAGAATATATAATGTGAAAAAATACTTACCAGGATTAAAAAAAGTCTATTATAATTTTATTATTTATCTTAAGTGACAATATTTAGACAAAACTACATGTGAACTATTTTTAAGTTGTGTATCATAAAATATCAATTGGTGATTGTGATTATTATGAATTATAATTATATCAATGTTGTATTGAACAAGTGGTTAAACCAATTTTATTTTCTTTTAAGAAATATAATTTTTAAACACAAATTAACGCTCGTAACATCGTTGCTATAAATAAATAGCATACAATTTTTTTGAAACACAAATTTTTTGAATAAGCGTAAGTATAATTTTTAAAAAACTTGAAATTATTAATTAACAAACAAACTTGGAAAATATAAAAAAATTTTAGTAAGTTTTGAAACTTTCAACAATCATATAGTAAATTTTCACGTAATAGAAAAATAAATTCAAAAAGAATAAAAAATGAAGGAATGAATAAATTAATAAATATTACTTAGCGATATTAGAAGTTACGAACTTGATAAATATTTCTTCAGTTTCAATTAATAATCATTTTTAAAAAATATAACCATATTATAAAATAAGAAAACATTAAAAAAAGTTACTTGAATAGCAGAGTCAAGATGATCAGATTAAAAAAATTAGAACCAAAAAGCGTTACGAGATCTTTTGATTATTTCTCTTCTTGGGACAGTGCACTTCATCAGCTTTAGATTTGTTTTACTAACATACTTCTTTTTAGTTAGTAATGATTGAATATATTGTTTTAATATTTCAACAACACTGTCCGCAGCGCAAATGTCATACCCAGGATCAAAACATTCTTCATCGTCATCATCGTCATCATCATCTTCGGAATCGGAGTTCTCTTCAGGAAAGAAATCATCGACAGGAATCTCACCACGTTCTTCTTGAGATCGCGCACTTTCTAAAGCGTGTTCCAGAGGAGTACAATTAAGCATATCTTTGACATTAACATTGGCACCAAATCGCAACAGGTCTTTAATACAAAATTGACTTCCTCGTTCGCTAGCAAAATGAAGTGGTGACTTGCCATTTAAACTTTTAGCATTGACTTTTGCTTTGTTTTGTAAAAGTAGTTTAACAACTTTAGCATTATCTAATTTTGCAGCAATGTGTAATGGCGTCATCCCATCAATATCTACACAATTGATTTCAGCTTTGTACTTATTAATAAGAAGTTCTATATTTCTTAACATATCATTTTTTACATCAGCAGCAGCAGCTACATGTAATGCTGTCCTACCAACTGAATTAACAGCATTGACGTTTGCCTTGTGATTCATTAGTAACTCTACAATTGTAGAGTCCTGAAGTTTTATTGCAGCATGCAGTGGTATAAATTGATTATTATTGGACAAATTAGGATTAGCATTGTGTAACAATAACTTTTCAACGACCCTTGATTTTTCATTTACAATAGCACAGTAAAGGATTGATTTTCCTTCTTTAGTTAGAATATTTGGGTTAGCGCCTTTGCTTAAAAGTAATTCAGCTATTTTGTCCTTTTCAATATTTTGAGGATAGTAATGAACTTTTTTGTTCCATTCATCACTCCATTTCAAAGTTGTATAGTACAAAGGCGGATATCCGTCTTCATCAATAGCATCAAGGTTAACACTGTACTGTATTATAAGTTCAATCATTTCTTTGTATCTGGATCTTATAGCCTCACTGAGAAGTCCAGGAAGGATGGGTAGTAATGTTTTATTCATTTCGACCAAAAGTTGTTCTACAATCGTTAAATTTGATTCTTGAACTGCATAAAATATTGCAGTTTGACCATTGCTATCTTTTACACTAAGATCCACTCCGTGTTTTACCAATGATTTTATGGCTTCAATATTTTTACAAAATACAGCACTATGTAGTAATGTGAATCCTTTATTATTTTTTAAATCATATTTCATGTTGATATCAGTAGAGTACTGTAAGATGTCATTGATGATAGCCGTATGTCCATTTTTGAATGCTGCATGAATGAATTCGTGATTTTTAATATCTTTTGGACGCATTTGGAAGCCATACTCGAGAAAAAGTTCAACTAAATCATTTTTGTGCTCTTTAACTGCGAGAAGAAATGTGTTTATATTACTCTTATTTTGAAGACTTGGTTTATACTTCAAAATTGTTTTAATTATTTTTAAATCGTGATCATTTCCACGTACGGCAACAAAAAGAAGTGATTTACGAGCATTAAATGATGTGTCGGGGCTAACTCCTTTCTTCAAAAGTAAATCAACAATTTTTTCGCGTTCATTTTTTATAGCAACATGAATTGGCAGATAATTATTTTTTGCTCGTGAATTAATATTAGCATCATTTTCAAGGAGTAAATTAACAACTTTATGATTCGAGTCATCGTAGATTTCACAAGCGTAATGTAATGGTGTGTAGCCATAATGTGAATCATACATTGTATTTAAATCAGCATCATGTTTTAAAAGACACTTGATAATTTCTATGTTACTTTTTTTGATGGCACAATGCAAAGGTGTTTTTCCTTTGGCATCTTTGGCATTGACATTAGCACCTTTTGAAATAAGAAATTCTACTAATAATGCATCACTCGATAATGAATCTTTTGGTGATGATTTCTCTGACATTAAATCATTTGAAGATGTATCATCTATTGACAAATTGTTCATGTAAAATTCACCAATGTGAAACGGTTTTTTGACCTGTTTTTCAGAAGCATAATGCAATGCTGTGTATCCTTTCTTTTTTGTCGAATTACTTGTGTAATTAACTTTGGCTCCAAGCTCCAAAAGAGATTTTACAATTTTTAGATTACCTTTGATAGCAGCTGCATGAAGTGGAACTTCTGAATCTTTTTTACCTCCGTTTACATTTGCGCCAGCTTTGATAAGTAGTTCAACAACCTCTTGACTGGTATTACAAAGAGCTGTATACAAAGGTGAGCAATTTTCTTTATCTTCATTAAAAATATCATTAACATTTGCACCGTGTTTTATAAAGCATTTTATTATTTCTAAATTTCCGTCCTCAACAGCTTCTTGAAATGGCGTTTTTTTTATCTCGGTCTTTTACATTCATATTTGCTCCATTTTTTAACAGCAGATCAACGATTTCTGGATTTTTAGAACTAATTGCATAGTTTAAAGGCGACTGCCCTGTTTCATAGCGATTACGATTAACTTTCAAATTGACATTAGCTTTGTATTCAACGAGTTTTTTGGTTATTTCAACGTATTCTTTTGTAATAGCTAGAGTGAGAGGCGTATAGAAAAATTTGTTGCAAATATTAATATGTGCTTTGTTTTTTAGTAATAGTTCAACCATTTCAATATTATTAGCTTCGATTGCATAAAATAATACAGTTTTCATTTCTTTGTTAGAGTTATTAGGATCAGCACCTTTCTCTAAAAGAAGCTTTGTAATTTCTAAGTCTCCATTGGTGACCGCAAAGTAGAGTGGCCAGCCTTCAGATTTGTAACATTTCCCATTGACTCTAGTATTATTATCCAATAAATATTTGGCAAATTCTCGGTTCTTCTATTGTAATGCATAACAAAGTATAGGATAGCCTTCTACCCATGGATTCGAGGCTCTCTCAATTGATTGGCGAAGTAATTTTTTTGCTTCTTCAGAATTGCGTTTTTCAAGTGCTTGTATTATGCGACGAATCGAGGAATCACAACCCGCCATGGTTGCTTATTCTGTCAACAGATGAATAAATAAATATTAGTTATGCTTTAAAAATTATAAATATTTAAATAAATTCACTCAATTATCAAATTTTTAATAAACATAGTATTGAAATCAGCAGTTGTTTGACAATTTTTTAAATTTCTATAACTAACTAATTATAGTAATAAAAAATATTTCTAAAAATTAACACTTGCAATTTTTTTTTAATTTCTAGACAGAGAATTTTCTTTTGAATTTCTGATAAAATAATACTGAAATTCGCTGACGCTTTCGATTTTTTGATTTTTACTTATATCTTAAATTAGGACTAAAAAACATTTTTCAAAAATTGCACTTATAGTTTTTCAAGTTTTTTACAAATGAAAATAAAAAAAAAATTTTTTTGTAATAATTTTCTCAATAAAGAAAAATTCTAAAAATTTTTACACATCAGTTAACTTAATTTTCATTCTGATAAATGATTAATAATATTTACTTATTATATTTTTTTCAATAATTAAAATAAGTGAATTTCCAAGATTAAGACGAATTAAGAATACTAACCTAAAATTATCTGTTTATGTATTGAAGACAGAAATGTGAAAGTCACTATGAAAATCTCTACATGGAATTTATTAGCAGATGTTTGTCTCCAAATACTTTGGTTGATTCGTCAATGTTTTATTAGTATAGAACTATCAATGTTGATAAAATTTTTTTTTCTTCACAAAAAAAATAACTTTTGTTAAAACGCCTTTCTCGTGGACAGATTCGCAGAGTAATCGCAGATGAAATGAAAAACGTAACACTTGTTTTTTATTTTTCTTCTTTTTTTGCCATTGTCCGATAGAGGGCTACATGCAAGGTTTTCAGTCAAATTTCAACTTCCAACGCCATCACATCTATGTACTTTTTTTCAATTAAAAAGTAATAAAATACAAAAAAATTCATGAGTGTGAATCTGGCAGACATCCGAAATTGAAAACTTCAACTATCGATATCTTCATGAATAAATCGATTAGTACGATTTTTCCGACGGGCTATGACGCGTATTTGAATTGTCTACAAAAGCATTTTTTTTTTTTTAAATTCATTATTTGAGCTGTAATTGTACAAATAAATTTTTGTTTGCAAATATTAGAAATATATATTATTAAAAATAAATGAAAGTCATATATTTTAACAATTTATTTCTTAAGTTTCACGAGCATTTTTTTTATATTACTCCGACGATCACTAAAATCAATGTTAAAATTTTAAAAATAAAAAAACAACTAAAAAAATGACTCAAATAAAAAACAAAAAAATGCTCTTATAGAGTTCATCAAAATCTACAAGAGTCTTTTTTTTGTTTTTAAGTTTTCATAAGTTTATCATATACAAAATAATTTGTTTATCAGCCGACAAATTTAATTTTCCATATTTAGCCCTGGAAACACTCTATAAAAATATAAAAAAATATGAATTTTGTTTATATTCTGAAAAATTAAAAGAGCATTTTAGTAAAAATATTTTTTTATTTTAACCACGAGAAAATTTAAAAATTACATTTTTTTGGTGAAATATTTGTCTTATAGGCTTTTTTAAGCTTATAAAAATTAATCATTAAATTTTTAAATTAATCCAATACTGTTTAAAACATTTTTACAATTATATTCGAAATCTATTTACAAATTCATCGATTATTAATTTTCAATTTTTCATTTAAAGTATTAAATTAACTTATATTTTTTAATTAAATTAATTTATAAAATATTTACAATATTAATAATATTATTTTTACAGAGTTTTGCTGATCCACAGATTACATAAATCACATTTATATTTAAATGATTCTTTTTGCATTTGTTTAAATGTCTCTTTATAATATCTTTTTGAACAACTATAATGTGAATGCTTTTCACAAGTTTCACACATGATCCATCCGGGATTACAATCAATTTCTCCCTGTCCACAACAAAGACATTGATCAGTAACATTCAATGACTTTGCGAAGAACTTCTTTCTTCAGTCTTTCTCTCATTTTCATCGGATTCACGTTATCAATTACATACAAGTTACCTTTCAAAATTTCTTCAATAAAATAAAGTACAAACACTCCACAGCTATATCACTATCAGTTTGTAAATGATATTTGTTTGTACTTATTGTCCAATTAGTATTCAAGTCTGGAAAAACTTTATTGTAGCAAAAGATAAAATTATCCGTAGTTTGTTTTAGGAGTTCTTTTTTTTTCTTCAAATTGGTGGGAGGAGCAGTATCCATGAAATAAAGAAGATGATTTCTCACATCAGCATAAAGCAGAGTCCAATGGCCATTATTAATATTATGTGGTAAAAATAAAGCTGTTTTATTATTCCATTTGCTCTGCATGCTTGGAAAGAAATAATCTTTTAATAAATATTTAAATTATAATTATTTATCGTAGGAGTCATCGTAGATTTCACAAGCGTAATGTAATGGTGTGTAACCATAATGTGAATCATACATTGTATTTAACTGAGCACCATGTTTTAAAAGACATATAATAATAATAATAATAATAATAATAATAATAATAATAATAATAATAATAATAATAATAATAATAATAATAATAATAAGCGGTGCTTGTTACGTGGCCTCCAAGCGGCGCATCGCGGGAAACGCAGACCATAACACCAGGTCTGTAGGCGAACGACGTAGCCGATGCAGTGGGCCAACTACCCACTGCATTGAAATACTGAGTTACAACAAGACATAATCTCAGAAGTGCTCCCCACAACCGGTCCTTTTCGGATGAGGACCATCCATCAGGTGGGAGGAGCACGCCGGACCCGATGAACGTTGACCACCTTGGCGCTTTAAGGACTAATTTTAAGTGGACGGAGGAACTACGAGCCGATCTTTTGGTGTGCTACCAACACAGCGAGCCGGGGGTAAGCGGTTATATGGCCCGGATGCACACTCTTTGGAATGAAATGCATCCGGAGCTAGCGCATTTACGCCTAAACACCTGCGTAATTACGCCGCTTATCTTCGGCGTAATAGAAAATCGCTTGTACCGGATAGAAGGCAGTCTAATAGACTTTCCAATCCGGCGCCATTACATCAAGAGTGGCGCCGTTCCTCCTTGGATGACAACAATCCCTTTATAGGACGGCAAGTAAATATATCTAAAAAGATAACTTACTCTCAACAACAGCTTGACACGGTAAATGAAGATGTCCGTGCAAACATCCTAGAAGATTCCACCCTGCTCACTGTGAACCAAGTTGTGTATGGTGCAGCAGTTTCGGCTTTTCCAAGAGAGAGACACCGTCTCTCGATCGAAGCAAGGTTGAGACAGCGCATCTCACAACTTGGACTCAAAATTGACAAATCCCGGAAACAGGTCTCCCGCATTCAGTGTGTGATAGAGTTTAAAACAACCCAAAGAGCATACACGCCCCGAATCCGGCGCATTGCTGCAGAACTTCGGTGGCACCATCACACACTGAATAAGAGTACTCTGCTTGTCATCAAAGAAGAGTCTCTTAATAAATTCCGGGCTCTAGTGACTGCCAAAAAGTCACTAGAGAAAAAGCTGAAGCGGTTGGTTGACAACTCGTTGTTCCGATCCAGCCCTTCACGCTTTCTGACACCAAAAACCGATGTTACCGGGAACTATCCAACAACTGAGCGGGTGGAAGCTTTTTGGACTGAGTTGTATGGAGATCAACCAAACGCGAACGCCAATACTCAAGCTCTGCATGACTTCAAAGCATTCTGTCAGGAACACCATAGACAGAATGTTCATGAAGAGAGCCCTGCAGTCAGTGTGGACGAAGTTCGTTCAGCTCTAAATGGCAGCAAAAATTGGGCTGCCCCGGGACCAGATAGCATTAATGTCTTCTGGTGGAAGAAGTTCACTTCTACCCACCTTCATCTGGCCCACATATTTACATCGTACATTAGAGCTGAAGAACCGATTCCAGACTGGCTTGTGGAAGGGCGAACAGTACTGATACCTAAAAAAGGTGACTTGTCTAACCCAAAGAATTACAGGCCTATCACCTGCTGGAATGCGGTTTATAAAATTTTTACGAAAATTTTAAACAACCGTATTTTACAGGAGATAGAACCTGTATGGCAACAAATATATGAACAGCGTGGCAGCAAAAGAGGCCTGCCAGGTTGCAAGGAGAACTTGATAGTTGACCGATGTGTCATACAAGATGCGATCTACCATCAACGCAACCTTTCAATGGCCTGAATCGACTATCGCAAGGCATTTGACTCAACTCCACACGAGTTGATCCTATATCTCCTCAAGTGCCTAGGCGTCAATCCTGAAATAGTGGAATGCATTCGCCGTACAATGGAGCTCTGGCGAACGCGTTTTCACAACGCGTTTTAGTACAAACGAGGGGTCTTCCAAGGCGACGATTTTTCCAGTTTTTCAATTTTGTTTTTGTTATATCTCGAACGCTATTATAGATACAGGAATGGCCTTTCGTTTGTTTGAAAGGGGACACTTGGGGTTATTGAAAAAAAAATATATTGAACAATGCCAAATTTGTTAAATTTTGAATTTTTGAAAATCGTCATAAATGACGATCTATATTAAAATTTTAGCTCAATTTTTTTTTGTATAATACCTTGTACTGGTCTTAAAAGATCCTGAAATTTTTAGAACTGTACTTTTTTTTTAAATATGAATTTTTGAATTTCAATAAAAAATTTTCTTTTGTTTTTCGCAACTTCTAAATGATGTAAAGTTATACAGATACATAGTATTGTAATTTTGAGCATTAAAAATAAATGCACGACGTGGAAATATTAAATAATAAATTAATTTCAACTTTTTTTTCTATTTGTTGGACGTAATCTTAACGTCAGGCTTAACACATGATATAATTTCTTATTTTTTTAACGCATGATATATTTTTTCCGTTTTTTCACTTCAATTACAGTTTTTAACGTTAAATAACTCAAACAGATGTTAATTTCCAATAACAATCAGAAATAATGTGGTGAAAATATCAATTTTTTTTCGTTCTTTTGAGTACTTATTTACTTACAAACTTCTGCACATTAATGTTGCTCAATCTCAAATTTCAAATCATTTCCATGTTAATAAGACGATAAGTGGCGTCGACAACTTTAAATGAAGTAAAAAAACGACAAATAACGAATTATATCATGCGTTAAGCCTGATTTTAAGATTACGTCCAAAAAATAAAAAAAAGTTAAAATTATTTTATTATTTAATATTTTCATGTCGTGCATTCAACTTTTTAATGCTCAAAATTACAATACTATGTATCTGTATAACTTTACATCATTTAGAAGTTGCGAAAAACAAAAGAAAATTTTTTATTGAAATTCAAAAATTCATATTTAAAAAAAAAGTACAGTTCTAAAAATTTCAGGATCTTTTAAGACCAGTACAAGGTATTATACAAAAAAAATTGAGCCAAAATGTTAATGTCGATCGTCATTTTTAACGCTTTTCAAAATTTAACAAATTTGGCATTTTTTTTAATATTTTTCCAAAATATTTTTTTTCCAGTAGCCCCAAGTGTCCCCTTTTCAACAAACGAAAGGGCATTCCTGTATCTGTAATAGCGTTAGAGATATAACAAAAATAAAATTGAAAAACTGGAAAAATCACGAAATTTTGAATTTGCATATCTTTTGAAAAAAATTTTTTTATTTTTTTTCCTTTGGTAGAAGTTCGTTGTATGATAGAAGAAAACTTCTGAACAAAATTTATCCAAATCGAAAGGGGTCGGTTCCAACCATTGGTCGATTTGACATTGATTGACCCAACTATATTTTATTACTATCAAGTCGCAACAACAATAGTAATCCTGTTGTTGCAACAGTATTTTTTCCTGTTGTTGTAACATGGCTGCCTCCTGTTGCAGCTGCAGAAAAATCCTGTTGCTGCAACATGACTGCCTCCTGTTGCAGCAACAATGAATTTTTTTCCGTGTAGGAAAGTATGGCGGGCCCAGGCTTGGCCCAGGCCTGGCCCAATTCTGTACAACTCTGGTCCAGGCTTGTAAACCAGAGTTGGCTCAGTCTTGGTTTAAGTCTGGAATGATGACGCTGGCCTAAGCCTGGTTACCAGGGTTGGGCCACAGTTAACTTCCAAGCCCGGCCCATGCCTGGTAACCAGGACTGGGCCATAGTTAATTTTCAAGTCTGGCCCATGCCATTTGATAAAAAATGATAAAAAAAAATTTTTAGTGTTATTTTTTTATTTTAATGTTGATGTAGCTAACGCACCTTTAGATAATTTGACTCTTTGTTTAGACCTAACTTTTACTAATTATCGAAGTAAAGTGAAAATAACATTTGCCCTAACCGAGATTCGAACCCGAGCCGCGCTCTTGCCAGACCGATAACTAACCCCTACGCCGTACGACCGATAAGTTGAATCACATCTCATCATTCATATAAACTAAATCTACATCGTGACGAAGTGTGATGGTTTATTATTTTTATAATTTGTTATTTAATATTGTGTTTTGATGAAAATGAACTATTTTTTACAAATGATTATTTGTTAAAATAATTAGGAAAACGGTTGACCCTAAACGCCATCTCTGCAACTTCTCGCTAATTCCGTTAATACATGGCCGTTTTTTTTGAGCTCGTCGAGCTCAAAAATACAATCTGTGTGTTATTTTGAGCTCTCCGAGCTCAAAAAGATACCTTTTCTGTGCTTTTGCGCTCTTTGAACTCAAAAATCTGATAGAAGTTTCATAGAACACTATTTTTTGAATTTTCAAACCGCAATAACTTTTGAATGAATGAACCGAATTTTACGCGGTTGGCGGCATTCTATGCAGTTTTTTAAGCCTTATAAAGAATTTCTAAGTTTTAATTGGTCAAACTAGAAATTTCGGAGTAACTCTAAAAAAACACTTCCCAGATAGCAATATGACGTCTTTTACAGTTCTCAAAGGACTCTTATTTAAGATTTAGACGTCAGAATTTTGATCAAAATGAGGTCTCCAAGACGTTTTGAGTACGTCCAATGCGCCACCTAAAGAGTGAATCAGGACTTCATAGAGAGAGTTCTTAAAGAGCTCTTTTTTCTGACTTCAAAAAAAGAGTTCTTCAAGAAGTCAGAATTAAGAGCCCTTTCTGACTCCAGAAAAAAATAGTTTATAGAGGAGACATTTTTAGTTTTAATTGTATTGTAATTAATATTGAAAAAGAGCTTAAATTGAAGACAATCAAGTACATTAAAATATATTTTCTTCGAAATAAAAAAAAAAAAAATGGTATTGCTCACAGTTTAAAATATGAATTTACTAGCGGTCACCCATCCAAGTATTTACCATGACTAATGCCTCTTAACTTCAGTGATGTGGTGTCCCCAAAAAATACCTTTCGATTTAATTATTGATAATTATCGATTTAATTTTTAATAAGTAGAATTACTGAACGTTTTGTTATTTATGATAATATTTTTATAATACAAAAATAAATACACAGCGAAATGAGTTCACTCGAATGCAATTATTTTTATTTTTTTATCATTTTAAAAATTCTTCAATAATGTGAAAAAAATTTTTCTAAGTTCCATATTTTGATGACGTACAAAATCAGAAAAAAAAACCTATTCAAGAGCTTCTATTCTTGATGTCTTACGAAGTCAGAAAAAAAGACCTCATAAAGAGCTCATATTTCTGATGTCTTGGAAAGTCGAAAAAAAAGACCTCTTAAACAGCTCATTTTTTTGACCTCTTACGAAGTCGGAAAAAAGACTTCTCAAAGAGCTCATAAAAGTCTTTGAAAAGACATCTTTAAGAAATCCTTCTGACTTGGATGTTGTCTGGGATATAGTAGTTTATATATTATGTCAGTTGTACGTAATATCTAAGTCATTTCCGTGATATCATAGAGAAGTAATAAACTTACATCAGTATGATGTCAAAATTATATCATATATTATTACATCATAATTGGATCACAAAACAGGTCAATTGTACGTCATATTTACGTAAAATATTGTGACATTCCTATGACTTATAAATGACGTCATATTAAAGTCATGTGTTCACTGGGGAGTATCAGAAAGATTGATTGGAGCCTACTCTCTTAAAAGAAATCAGTGGAATTTCACTGGTTCACCAGTGGAAGTTCACTGATTCACCAGTGAAATCGCACCACTGATTGGAATCAGTGAACGTCCACTGGTGAACCAGTGAAATTTCACTGATTCCTTTTAAGAGAGTAGGATTCGTTAATATCCTTGCAGGATGAGTTGACTGTTTATGAAGTTCTGACAATCTCGTAGTCTAATCGATGTCCATGGTGTCAGAGGTGCATCGATGTTAGCTGGAGAAATGCAGATAGTCATGAATCCAGTTGAGATCGGAGTTGAAAATTCAGATGATCATTAGGCTGATTAAATTGAACTGGGTCGCCTAAATCATTGAGAAATGTCTTGTAGGTAATTGAAGATGACTAGTGATCCGCATTTGAATCTATGTGATTTGCAATTCCCATAGAAAATTGTATTACTAGGACGATGAATTGGTGAGCAGTGTGGTGGGCCAGACCAGATGATGTTAAATTGACACAATGCACTGATTAGGAGTTTTCAACGTCAAGGTATGAGCACTCCACGTGTGAGGTACGTCCATTGAATTAGTTGGCGTCGATTACGTGAACAAGTCTGACTACACGTTCTCTGGCAATGATGGACATCAAGTCATGTCTCAATATGTCACTTTTCTGAGACTATTAGATATACATGAAGCAGCGTAACTCCATGGCGAGTGAACTTGAGTGGACGTTTGATGCACAGAAGCCGTCGTGTTCCTCCATGCTAATTCCAGGAATTTGGAATTAGATTTCGCAAGTACGTGGACGAGTGTCTAGATCCATCTTGACGGTGCTATTTGAGACTGGATTTCCATCCTCTTGCGAAACTACGTTGATTCCCGAAAAAAAATTTTTATAAGCCCTTATGGCATCTGAAACGCGATATGCTCAAACGCATTTAAACGTGTTAGGTAAAATTTTTACATTGATTGCAGATTGTAGAGGTATGGGCCGTTTGCTTCTATGGAGCTTTCTTTCAAACAAGAGGAGATTTTTCTCCTTTCACTTTTCGCTCCATCAATAACGCCACTGTCCACGCTACCAATCTCTTTTACGAACCAGGAATCGGAGCCATCGAACGAAGAATCATTGAAGCAGAGATGGAAGTAGATGATTGAAATTTTTATTTTTAAAAACGCTCAAGACTCCTACAATATTACTGTTTATTGATTTAATTAATTTAATTTTTCGCAAAGTTTTTGAATATAAAAAAAAATTATTTAATTATTAAATAACAGATTAAATAAAATATTGTGCTCTACTCTCGACATTTCAAAAAAAGCAGTTTTCTCGAAACTAAAATTGATTTTTTGTTATTTATATCGCACTTACAGGTTAAAATGAGTACACCTATGTCAAGTCAAATAATTTTTCAGGCACATAAAATATATTTCAATAACAATTTCTTTGTTTAACATAATAAATAATAACATTAAACATAATCTTTTTTGGACGTCCGTGTATGAATGGGTGTATGTGGCAGGGAAATTGGTCGAAAAAATGATCGTACCGGAATAATTTTTTTTTAATTATCTAAAGTAACACGACAGAATTTCTTAGTTAATATGAGCGTTCAATTCACTGTCGTTAAATTATTATTTATAAAAAACTAATATATGACTGTGGATTTTTTTGTATTTCTATCTATACATTTTATTATAGTATTTTTTTTCCTCACCTTGCAGTTATGGCGCCACTAAACCATAGCAGTGTTTTTTATTTATTTTGCTTTTTATATTTTATTTTAATCAATTTCATTTTAAAAAATGAGATTATGAGGCGTGCACTTTTGGATTTTCCAAACTTTTTTAATTTATACGCGGAAGCCCAGTCGTGACACGTTAAGTAGCTATACACCAGCAAGAGTACAAAAAAAAAAAACTAATTTAAAATTCTATATGCGGCAATGAAGGCAATAAATGTTTTCTCATTAAATTCAGTGAGTTATTTTACACTTTATATTAATTTAAAGAAGAAAATAAGAGAAATCACTAGTCTTCATGTGTAAACAAAAAAATATAATTTATTTAAAAAACAAATTACGACGACGGTTGACCGTAAAGGCCACCCCTGCTCTTCCAGCTCAAAAAAATTATTTTGGTGTCGTTTTAAGCTCTCTGAGCTCAAAACTCTAATATCAGTTTAATGAAACACAATTTTTTGAATTTTCAAACCGTAATAACTTTTGAATGAATGAACTCATTTTCACGGGTGCCACAACTTAGTCCTAACAGAGACTATACAAAACGTAATGTTTTTAGTAAGGTGCACTATCCCAAACGTCTGATATCGAGATAAGCACATTTAAGAAATGTGATACTTGCCGAAAATTAGTTTTCATAAACGTTACTTAATCCTAAAATGTATATGCTAGAAATGTGATGTCTAAAGAACGTTCATGTTAAGAAACGTTATATTTCAAAAATGTAAAGCTTCTAAAATCGATAGCATCACAAGCGTGCCATTTGTAAATCGTTCAAGGGTCTAAACGTGATGTTTCCCTAACGTTATACGTTTAAAAAAATTCAGCCGCGTTACCGACTGCAAAACAAGTCTAATTCAATCGATATTATAGATTTCTTATGATACTATACCTGGAAATTTTCGTCTATAAAATCACACTGTCATATGTGCAAACGTCAAAAATTTTATTTGACAAAAATTTAAGTCAGAATGATATTGATGAGCAAACTTAAATCCTCTTTGAGTTGTGAGAACACAATAGTTGAAAGTCACTGGACCATTTGATTGTAGCATAGAGAACACACTTAATCAATTAAAAGTTTCAATAATTTCGAAAAAAATAACCAATGTAACAGCGAATTTAATAGAAAGATAGGAGAATGTAATTTTTATTTAAACATATATATACATACTTATATAAACTTTTAAGCCATATGTATTATTTTCTAAATTAGTTGACGAGCTGAGTCAAAATATATCGAAATTTTTCAAAAGTTTCGTCATGAAGACCAATGTAATAGTTAGATTTTCATACGATTCTCTACCTATTCAAACACTACATCAATTTCATGAAAAACTTCCATTGCATAATAGTATTCTGGTGGCTGTAGAATCACGCCTGGAAAAATAAGTTTAACACTTTTAGTTAATGCTATTTCTATTATCAATTTTGTAGTTTTACATGGTGATATTAATGCCATCGAATTTATGTGCACCATCTTTTTATCTTTTTATTTTATTTCACAGAACATAACATTTTTGGTAGCTTTGATTATTCGTTATGGTACAAATTTTTCAAATATTGTCTACAAAATTTAAACAATCTATCTATCAGATCTCGATTAGATCCTTTGAAGAATGGACTACTATATCGCGTTACTAATGCCGGAAGGTCGCATCTCAACATCTACGCCCTTCTGGCCCTGCAGAACCAAAAGGGCGTATAAAAAAATTTTTTTTTTTACTCCAATTAGCCTAAAAATGTTCATAACATATAGATCTATAAGGAAAGTGAATAAAAATTGTTTTTTTGTATACGCCCTTTTGGCTTTAAGACAAAAAAATTCTAAAGGCATAAGGGCGCATAATTTTTTTTTGTCTTAGAGCCAAAAGAGCGTTTAAAAAAAATTTTTGTTATTCCCTTTTCTTACAGATCTGAATGTTATAAACATTTTTAGGTCAATTGCAGGAAAAAAAATTTTTTTATGCGCCCTTCTGGCTTCGCAGAGCCAGAAGGGCATCGATGTTGAGATGCGCCCTTCTTCTGGCATTAGTAACGCAATATTTCATTTATTCCGATAGCATTAATCACTCGAAATTTATTACATATTTAATTGACATTACCTCCTACTTCTAATACATCCTCCTCTTCATCAGTCGCGATATCCATATTATTAAGGTTCTGCTCTTCTTCTTGATACGCGGGCTTCAGAAAAAAACTAGCATATGCTAGGAAAGATTGAATATTTAAAATATTTTGTTCGTATAATATCCAAGCATTGTTAATATCCTGATCTCTTTTTAATGTTTGGCTACGAGGCTCGCGGATGACTGGTTCACCACGGAACAATGATAGAAGTTCTAAATGTGTTACTGCTTGTAAATCTCGCAATTTTTCTGTAAGATAATAATAATAATAACAATAATAATAATAATAATAACAATAACTAGCAACCTTGCAGTCACTATGTGACTGCTGTAACTTGTGAACTATAAATATATAAAATTTTTCTTTAGTAAATAATGACTTTAGTTACATTGCACTGTACCTACTTTTCTAATTATTGACGTGATTAAAGATATAAGCTCATCCTAATGTTACACTGATCAAGAGCTTATATTTAAGTAACTACATGCATTTTGTATATATTTATGGTATGTACATATATATAATATATATAAATATATGAAAAATTGATGTGGGTACTCAAATGAAAGGTCTCGATGAGTGTAATGTCGAGGTAAACTGATATTGTTAAAAATTTTAATATTTCTGAAGATACAAGGTCATTTCTTAATTATGTATTTAAAGATAGAGCATTTTTAAATGCAGCCTGAATACTTTCCATAATAAATTGACCATCAGTGAGAAAAATTTTGCGTCCAGGATAGCCATATGATAAATTCGGTTTTTTGTGAGTAAAATTCAGTGTCATTGCAAAGGTCTTGACTTGACTTCGTGCGGGTCATTGCGTTTTGTATAGTCTCTGTTAGGACTAAGTTGTGGCACCCATTTTCACGCAGTAGGCAGCATTCAAAAATTTTTTTAATTGAAAAAATCCTTATCTTTTAATGTTTTATGATTTTTTATCTTGAAAAATATTTTTATAGAATTTAAAAATATAATAAAAAAAAAATAAATAAATAAAAATTGATTAAGTTTTTATTGTTATGAATATTCATATAAAAATATGTTTATTCATATAGAATAAACATATGTTATTATAAATCCTATTAACTCAAATAGCAGTCTAAAATGAACCATTTTATTGAAATTTTTATTAGCAACTTATTTTACATATTGAATAATTCGTTTATATCATAACTTTTTTCATAAATAATATGAAAATCAATGTTCTAAAAAAAAAATTCTAAAATGGTTAGTTTATATTTTTCTTTATTATACAATTATATGATAATTTTGTTTCAATGGATATAAAAAATTATAAATAATTATTCAAATATTAATATATAATACATAAAATGGTCTAAATATATCATCTTCTATTTACACAAAATTTACTATTGTTAGTAATAAAATGACAATTACATAGATAAGCTAAAATATCTTAACACGGTAGCATTGTAACTTACTTAAATCTGAACTGTCAAGTGTGAAAGTTAATTTTTTTTAGGTAGATTTTGTTAGAAATCTAACTAGCTATTGCATTAGTCCTCATGGTGGAATTTTTACCTGATTTTGCTATCATATGTCATAATTAGTCAAGTAAGTTTCAATAATACCATTGGTTAAAAAATTTATGTGTATATATAAATATATATTTACAGTCGTCGTCATTGATTTGTAACAGTTCGGTTGCCCAATTTTAAAACACAGTAACTACAAAATTTTTATACCTGATTCTTTCTAGTATTGCTGCATTTTTTATAATTTTTAGACCGCAATTTCAAGTAATTTTTCTTAAAAATATTAATATTCAAATATTTTCCATTTAAAAATCAAATTTTTCATCAATTTGGCGGGAAAACTTTTTTTTAATAAGAAAAATTGAAAAAAATTTTTAAATGTTAGTTACTGTGTTTTGAAATTGGGCAGCCGAGTTGGCAATGATTCGAGTAAAATAAAAAATTCTCAATTTGGACATCTCTCACTAAAAATTTCAATTAATAATATGTTTAAAAAATAAAAAAAATAAACGAAACTATGAAGAAAATTCACATAAAATAAATAACTGTAAGCTCAGACAAACATAATTATAGAAATTTAACCAAAAAAAAAAGTACTATATGCATAGAAATAATTAAAGATAAAAAATTACCTTATGGTAAATCACCAGAGAAATAATTTAAATATTCAAAAATATACAAATAAAATATTTCAAATAAATTCCATAATTAGAGATGTTCATATGTAAAGCTTTTCTATATTCAGAGTTGTTCATTTGTGTATATGTCAAATAAGCTTGATGTCTTTTATTCGAATTGTCTGAATTTAGATTTGTCATTATTTTTTAATTTCCTTTGTTTCTTCTGTTTATATTTCCATTTTTACAAAATTTAAATTGCTTTAATGGACTATTTTCTAATTTTAGGCATTTATTTCAATTTTAATTTTGTATTATGATATGATCTAATAATTTAGTAAATGTCTTTATATTTAGTTATAGTTATTTGACATTGTTTATTTTCAAGACTGTAATTATCAGGAGACTGATATTTCATTGATTTTCTTTTAATTGAAACATCTAATTTATTTGAAATATTTTATTTGTATATTTTTGAATATTCAAATTATTTCTCTGGTGATTTACCATAAGGTAACTTGGTTTTTAACAAATTATTATAGTGAAAATGAAGAGAATTTTATATCAAACGAAATCTACTTCTATTTCGGCTGCCGAATGGCCTTTTTTTATTTATTTATTTATTTCAGCCTATCATTGGCGTAACATTGCATTACATTATAAACTTCAACTTAAATACTTAACTACTTATTAAGCTTAAAACTCGAACATATATTTTTAATTCTTAAATTCTTAAAATTCTTAAAAGACTAAAGTTCTTAAATTCTTAAATGTCTTGTGTGAAAGATAATTTTAACTAACATAAATCATAACTTATAAGTAAATTATAAAGAATATTTTTCGACTAGAAATAATTAAAAAAAAAAAAATACACTTCAATTGATATTTTTAAATTAAATGTAAAATATTAAAAAATCACACTTTTCAATTTTTCTTTGATCAAATTTTGAAAAATTTTTTAGGCGAACTATATTTTCTCAGCACGTATAAATTAATATAATAAACTTTACACGATTACAATATAAAAAAGATTTTAGATTCTTTAATCTTTTAACAGCGATGAAAAAGTATATAATAAAACTTGTAGATCTAGATTTGACAAATAATTAACAATTATTTCAACTATCTCATTTGGTAATGGAATAAAATTATTATCCAATAGAATTTGAATAATCAAGTTATTTTTATCTACACCGATTTGTAACGAAAACTTAATCATATCACTGTATATCGGACAATTTTTTTCCAATACATCCGAATTTAACAATCGCATTACGTTTATATTTTTGGATAACTTATACAGTTTATTCAAATTCATGTGTAAAAAATCATAATAACGAATTGTCATATTTTTAACAACCAACACTTGCATTTGTTCTAATTCGTTTGAGCAAGAGCTTTCTAACTCGCGATAAGTTTCACTGAGTAAAATAATTTCTTGATCCTTTTCGTCAATTTTAAAATTTGCTACTTTCAGCTTTATTAAATGACGAACCAAAGTGTGCGTAATTATTTCACATTTACAACCACTATACTGATGCTGTAAGCGTAATTTCACAAGATCTTCAATATTATTCACGCGAAGAAACAAAACTGGGCACATATTGTCGAGTGCAAAAATTAAGGGTGTTTGTTGCTGGCAATTTTTCAGCATAGTATTAGGATGATACTTCAATAATAAATTTACAGCTTCCACTTGAGCAGCTTGAATCGCTAAATGAAGAGGAGTGCGCTTCTCCTTATCTTGTAAATTTATGTCAGCGCCGGATTCCAAAAGTAATTTAATAACGTTTAAGTCATTATTTTGAGCGGCTAGATGTAAACAACTGTACTCTTTTGAAATCGCCACATCGAATGTTGCATCAATTTGTGCTTTATATATTAAAAGATATTTTATGATATCATAATTTCCTCTCATAACTGCGATATGAATAGGTTTAAGTCTGTTCTCTACTGTAGAAGCATCAACATGGGCACCATTTTTCAGCAACAATTCTACTATTTCGGCGTTGCTGCGTTCAACCGCGTAGTGCAATAAAGTGTACCCAGTATAATGCGGCGATGACATTGTGACATTAACTGCAGCTCCCTGATTAAGTAAAATTTTCACCGATTGCACTTGCTCGGTACCAATAAAATGACACAGAGAAGTTTGTTGTACACATAAATTGTAATCATCACTGTTCACACTTTTATGTTGATGCGGCAAGACTTTATTTGTATTACTGTCTGCAACCTCAGAATATAATGGCATTGGCCATGCATTACTCATGTCTAAGTAATTTTCCATATTTAATTTGAATTATTCACTTGCAAAAGTATAAGTAAATTAAAAGTTTTTTTTTTTTTTACTTGAAGCAATTTAAAAAAACTAATACACTTCAAAATTACACGTAAAATATTTACAAATATCACTTTTTTTGTTTGAGTAAACTTCTGAACTCTAAGGATGTTCAACAGAAAATAAATTTATTTTTTCTGCAACGATGTTTTATACCCTCGACACTACTTCTTACACTGATGACATTTCCTACCTTAAAATTATTGCTACTGTCTAGACAGTCGTATTTAAATGCATGGAAATTCATCTTCTCCTCCCACTTTAAAATAGGTGTTTTCTATCGTATGCACCTTCCGTAGATTAGAGAATATACCTTAAACGATTTAAGGGGCCATGAAAGAAGATTTGATAACATTTTTATGAGATAATTTTTGTGTACTTAAATATTACGATAAGTTATAATCTTTTAAGTAAAATTCTGTAATATTTGAAGGTGTGTGAAAAACTTCAATGTATAAAAATACAAACTAATGAGGGTCGTCATTATATCTTCCGTACATTCTCAAAAGAATATATGTCTACATTCAGGTAATAAGTATTTAAATTTATAAATAAGTAACCATTTAAAATTTTAGATTTACTGCTAAGATATTATTTCATTTCTTTGAAACTTGTTTCATTGATGAAAACAATAGGAGGAATAAAAAAATAAATTATTTTTCGTGAAAATGTATTTTGTCTCCGCCCATTTTTTTCTTTTAAATTTAAAAATTCTTTTATATTTATTTTAATCACCTAATTGAATTTTAAATAGCAATTTTTAAATAAATGAAATAGAATCATATTTTTGTTTAGGATAGTCAAAAATTAAATCTAAACAATTTTGTATTGTATGAAATCGTAGAGTTTATTTTTGTAATTTTCATTAATAATAAAAAAATTTTTAATTTTTAATCGGTAGTCTTTTAAATTTATAATTTAAGCTTATAAATGCTTTAGAAACTCAGGTAGAGCGATATCGCGCAGACTCATATAAGGAATATGCTTAGATTATTCAACTACTAAAAGAGTACTTCAGTTGAGCGTTATTAGTTAAGTGATTAACAACAATTGATTATGAGTCAATTTTCATTAAAAAATTTAATAATCAGAATTCTATTAATTTTTATCACACAGCCTGGTAGGCCGTATTATAATTTAAATAATTAAAATGTACAGTAAGGATATAATTAATTTAACAATAACGTAATATCTATTTAAGGATACAATGGAGTAAAAATAACTAAATTAAAGTTACCACTCGCTGTACACAATGGAACAGGCCCCATAGAACTAATATGTGGTTATAGAATTGGAAGACATGAAAATGGTCTAGTTGTAAAATGGTTTCATGATTTGGAACAAATTTACCAATGGATTCCACCAAGTTGGTCTTAATTTTAATATATAAATTGATATTATTTTTTTATTTAGATTTCAAACATCAAATAATCTTCATTGCGCAAATTTTTATAAATATTCTACTAACTATTTTTTATTTACCTAGTGCCACCTCAAATTAATGGTATAATTTCCGGTCTAACTGAATATCTACCTGAGAATACTAATAAGCCGTTATCACATTCAATTATTCGACTGAAAAAAGTAAATCTTGCTATGACTGGAGTTTACACTTGTAAAATTAGTACTATTCTTGAAGACATTGCAGAGTCAAGAAAAATGACAGTTTATGGTAATTTTTGATTATAATTAAAGTAATAAATTTTTAATAATTACTACAATTATTAATTTCTTTGTTATTTCAGTTCCTGATCAGAAGTTGAATATTTATGCGGATTACTACAACAACACTCACATAAACTTGACATGTGTTGCTAAAGGTGCTCGTCCAAGTCCCATTTTAACAATCATCGTTGACGGTAAACAGCTGGACAATCGCAGCATTCGCATAGAAAATTATCGAAATTATCCATGGATCAAGCAAGAAGCTATCGTTTCTAATTATTCAAATCCAGCAATTATTCAGTGTGAAATAACCATACCTGGAACAGGATATAGAAAACGAGAAAAATTAATTTATTATTACAGTACGTACATTTATTTTATAAAAATTTATACTGGTTGGTTAAAAATTTTATTAATTTAATTTTGTTTCTGTATTAGATAAGCAATTGGAAAGAAATCATAATCTTCAACTACGTCCGTCATTGATAATGGCAATAACGAATGTTTTTTTGACATTTATATTTTCTAATGGCTGATATTAATTCAAAGTAATTAAAAAATTATATAATTTGTTGTGTAATAATAGAAAATTAAGAAAAAATCTGTGTACAAAAATAAATCATCTGATTGTTTTTAAAAGTCTTAAGCCAATAAACTGTGTAATCTATTGAATCGTAAAAAATCTTGGGTGTATTTCCATTTCAGTGAGCAATAGGTCTAATCAATAAATCGATTTTATCGCAAAATAGGCATCAGCGGTTAAATGTCTTTATCCTCTCGTAGACTATAAAAATAATAAAAAAAATGAATAAAAGAGAACAGAATAAATATAATATGATGAGGTGATGATTTTTCAAGCAGAAAATTAGATTCGACCTTTTGAATTACTAACAATAGCTGTGTTGAAATTGATAATTTTCTTTGAATAGATCTTATAGTTATGCTTGAAAAACAAATATAGATTAATGACTGAGGCAAAAAAGATGAGTTGTCATTTTCGCTTTATGAGTAATAAGATAAATATCTTAGTATACATTTTTAAAATTTTATGATGTATCATAATTATGATCATTAGATTTGTTTTTAATTTCCTGCTTTGAAAATTAATAATTTAAAAAAGTAAGGAGCTATTGACATCATTTATATTTTGAGAATGTGAGTTTTTATCAGTTTTTTCACGTTTTGAGGTAATAAGAAGCCGTTTCGATTATTCCCGGCTGGGCGTCCAGCCGTGTATGTGTCTCAGTATGTAAACTTTTTTGTACCTAATAAACTAGGTCGAATTCCACCAAGCGAGACAAAATCGAATGATGCGTTCAAAAATTATAGCCATTTACAAGTTTCTAATCAATTATTTTCTTGAGATAACTTTTCTGTAAACAAATTTCGTACTTGAAAAATTGCATCCAATACCACTTAGTGAATCAAAATCAAATTACGTGTTCAATAGTCATAGTCACAAAAGTACCTATTTTTGAAAAATTAATGACAGTGAAATTATAAGACAATTGACAATTTTTTGATTTTTCTTGTAAGATAAGCTAGGTTTAAAAATTGCATTTATAATTTTTTAGAGCTTCTGAAAATGGAAATTTTCAAATAAATTTTTCTTGTTATAATTTATTTGGTAAAAAAATTCCAAAAGCTTTTCAAGATAAAAGTTTACCAATTTTTCCATGACCTTGAGCTTAAGGAGAAATCGATACCCGATCACTGATGATGATTCAAATCGTTAAAATTGGGGTGATTTCCAGTGCTTGATATCTAAACTTAGTCTGACACTCAATTTAAAATTTCTTGCTTACTTTTATTTCACCTCATTTTTACTGATTGTAAACAGCTGATTACATTACTAAAATTTTTGATTGTTTTTATAAACCACTGTTCTATAAACCATAATCCAAATATTGTTAAAATGTCTATGAAGATCTGTTTATATTTTTACATATACTTTATACTCTTCTATTTTGTATTTTTTGCTATTCGGCCATTTGCCTTTGCATTTAAATTAAATAAATAAATAAAAATTATCAGATGTCTCTCAATTTTATTATCATAAAAAATTCAAATTAAATATAATTCCAAGCTTTGCGCTCGAAAATGAGCGGAAAGTTTAAGGGGTGGCCTTCAGAATCAACCGATTTACAGATTTTTTAAAATTATTTTTAATGTAATTATACCTAAGTGCATGAAATTAATTAAATTTTTTTCAAGATGTCGGCAAAAATAATTTATTAGCAAAAAATAAAAGATATTTACTTTATAAAAACTGTAATTACTCGTAATATGAAACTAAAAATTAAAAGAAATCGAGTTCTGAGTGTAGACTTTTTATGATAAATTATCAGTCGCGGTGATAGTCAATTATTATGATTTTTTAAAATCTATTGTAGCAAAAAAAAATAAATGATCAAGAAGATGATATGCACATCACGGATGATACATGATCCATGATCTGTGAACTTGTGAATGCGCAAAATCCGGTTGTTTAGGGATGAAAAATAATGTAAGCACTAAATAACTAAATAACTGTATCATGTAGGTGGAAAGTCAGCGGAAGTTAGAAGGGGGTGAATATATTCAGGAAAGTGGGGAAAAGTTGATCAAAAGTTGATAGAAGAGCGGTTTAATCTCTTCTGCATCGGCACTCGCAACTGGGCTCTCGTCCTGTCAGGTAAGCTTCAATAATTTATTTCATCAGTAAAACACTGTTTTATATTGTTATTTTTTTTTACAATATTTAAATTGTTTAAATAATTTTTAAAAATTTTCGGTTTTTAGATATTTTGAAAAGCTGTTCTGCAAATTTTTTTCTGTAAAAAATTTCTTTCACCAGACTGAAGATGAATCGACTTTACATGGTCATCTTTATTGTTGGTAGTTATAATTTATTTAAATACTTTTTTAACAAACACCTGAATCTAGTGTTGAGAGATATTTTTAAAAATTGTTTTTAATTAGTAAAAAAAAAAAAAACTTTTTAAAAAGATCTAAATTATGTACGGCGTGGTTACATGTATTAAATCATTTAGTTTTAAACAAATATAATTTATTGTAGAATATAAAAAGAATATTCGATATTTCAATATACATTAATGACGTATTTTGATGAAACAGTTGAAAAGAATAATAATTAAACGTTAATGTCGTGGAATCAGAGGGATAACTTAGAAGCGAGGCGGAAAAAGTTAATAAAATTTATGCGGCATTCGACTACGCAACTAGAAAACTTGTAATTATTACACTATTGAGATTCATTCACCGTTTTTCAAATATTTTCCTTTGATAAATAGTAATTAAATCGCGTGTTATAAATTATAATACTGTAATAAATTAGAACTCAAAGTTGAATTTTAATAATAAATTATTATGAAAATGAATTTAGCAGACATCTGACAACTTTATGATTTTTCTTATTAGAAAAATTTCACTGGTAGAAGATTTAAAAAACTTAAAGAGCAATTTTTTAAAAATATTTTCTTAGCTTTAATTTAATTAAAGAAAAGAATCAAAAAATTGTTGATTGTCTGCTGATTTCAGTATCATAAATTATTCTTTAAATATTGTTTATTTAATATAGTGTGTGCACTATGGAATTGTGGTGGAATACTGACATGTGATCAATGTGGACGAGAATGTGCTCCAGCCTGCGGAACTCGACAATTTCGTGCATGTTGCTACAATAATTTAAGAAAACGAGCTCCGAATCTGGGATTTAAACTGTGGTTAGTACCTCCCGAAAATTCTGAACATTTCAAGTTCGATTATGATTCTTAAATTGTCCAGACTTTGACTGATATAATAACCGATATTTTTGTCACGGTCTAATATGAATTCTGCTTCCGTATAATATTACATCGAATATTGTAATCAGATATTTATTTTATTGTTTTGAGTCGTCTATCATGTAATAGCTATATTCAAAAAAGTGTTAAACATTTATAAATTAATCACAGATTATATTATTACAAAAGATAAATAAAATATTTAACAAATATTTCATGTAAGTCTTGAATTAATTAAAAAATGGCTAGAGAAAAAAAAACCACTCAAATAAATCGATCCAATATAATTTTTTCTAAACTTTAAAAGAGTAAATTGATTTATAATATACAACGACGAATATGAACCCGGGTTTTGAAGTTGAGTATCAAATTTTAATTACAAAATTATATATAAAAATACATTTACCTTTATTATTTACATAAATAATTGAAATATGTTATCATTTATCACATTACGCTGTCGTGGATCAATTGAATTGTCTTTTCAAGTAAAAATTTCTTTTTTTCTTCTTTTTTACATTTACTCAGTTTAATTAACTTTTTTTTAATTGTGTTTTTCATTATATTCCATTGTAATTTGTCCATTCCGAGATAAGAATCAAGAGTTAATAATAAATTTAAATCTTTTTCTGTTTCAATTTTCTTAACACTCATTTTCTTAGTAATCTTCGGCGATTTTTTTATTTCTGGAGCTGATGAAAAAGATTCACGCGATATAGGCACTAAAATAAATATAAAAATGTTCATTAATAAAAATTTGAATGTGTTAATTTTAAAAATACTTACCACCAATTTCTTCTTGTTTAATCTCTTTCATCGGTTCTTCTTGAAATTCATGACTCTCAGTGATTGATAAATCATTTTTTTCATCAGTTGATTCATCTTGAGGCTTTATCAGGCTGAATATAGAATCAGATGAATTTTCATCAACTGGTAAACTAAAACAAAATTTTATTATAAAAATTAAAATGTCTAAAATTATAAGGGTTAAAATTCAACTGTTTTAAAAAAAATTATATTCAATAATGCAATGTAGTAATTGCTTTAGTTTATCGCTAATAACACAAAAATAAATGTATTTTCCCTATACCTTTGAATTGGTTCATCAATCCATGATACTGAAAGCCACGTCTTTAAATCTTCTGGTAAGAAATAATTAGGAGGCATCCATTGAATCCCAACTAATTTTAATTTTTCATTGTATGAATATATTTTATTATACCAAAAACAACATTTTTTCACAAGATGTCTAGACAGTATCCTATAAAAAAAAAAATAGTAAAAATCAAAAGTGTCAAGAAGTACATCAAGCGCTACATAAATTTTAATTAATAATTATAGCTAGATAAGACTATTTTTGTTAATTTTACGTTATTATTATGCTAACAATTATTATTTAAGAAAAACGAGCTAAAAATCTTATAGTTAAAATTTTTTTCAAGTAAAAATAATTAAATTTTATTTCATTAGCATATTTATGAGTTTGATTATAATATAAGGTTCTCTACTACAAAACTTGAATTATTCATTTGGTATCTACTTTAAAATTATTCTTGAGAAGTACGTTTTATAATAAGAATAAATTACTTAATTTGTAATATCAAATTATAATCAAATCAATGTTAAAATAAACTTGACTAAAAGCAGTAATTTAAACTTAAAAACATTTGAGTTGACGAATTTTCCTGTTAGAATGAAATTGTATATTGGGATTTCTGTTAAAGGATTTAATATAGAATATTGTAAAATAATAAATAAAATGAAATTCACCATATTCTGGAAAGAATTGCATAAGCTATAGTTGATGGGGTCCATGCATGTCCTATTTGAATTCTTCCTCGAAAAAAAGTAGCTGCACATTTTGAAACATTTTCTATCCTGCACATCAATTTAGCGAATCCTTGAGTTCTTATTAAAACATACTGAAGCATTTGTTTTGTAGGTAAACTAACAGTGCTACTTATTACGGTATTGTCGATTAAATACTGGTATTCATTTTCAAGTGTCAATTTTAAATAATTAAGCAATGCACGATTAACTTTTTCCATATTTTTTAAACCTTTGTCATTTCTAAATTTTGTTTTCATTCTGTATATCAATCGACTTAAAATTGTTGCCTCATTACGTAAAAAGTTCTGTGACTTAATATCATTGTATATTTTATTTAATGTGTTTAAAAATTTTTTTGTATCTGAAAAATAAATAAATAAATTTAAACATAAGTTAAAAAAAAAATTAATTGTAAATTATTGTGTATTAATTTACCGAATTCATCTTCTGTTGTTTTCCAAGAACTCGTTGGCGGGCGTTGTAATTCCAGTTGATTCCATAAAATATCCATGTTTAATCAAACAGTTAATTTATCAATAAAGTTTATATTTATGTTTATTCTAGATTTTAAATGTTTAGGTTATGTTTAAAGTGTCAACAGTTTGCCATGCTTTCAACTTAGAATTTATCAACAAGTGTAGATGATAATATTATCTTCTGTTGGTAAAAAATGAAAATTTTTTTTTTTTTACTATTTCTTAAATAAAAGTTTCATTTGTAAATCTATTAAATAATAATAATTATTATTATACATAAAATATACTGAACCATACTTACAAACTTAATGATATAATTAAATTTTTTGAAATTAAAAAACTACTTGCACTGTCATCTACTGTCAAATATTGACAATAAACAATTGATTTGCATGTAGCGACACTATAATTTTAGCTGGTTGTTGTTTTTAAGAGCAAAGCGTCAAATGTCAACAAACACAATCACGTGTGATAAAATAATATGCGTTTGTTTATTAATATTTGACATCTTTAAACATTTTTTCAAATTTTAATAACAAAAACATAATAGTGATCTTCTTATTAATAATTGTAGTATTTCATAAACAATATTTTCTATAAAGAAAATGGATTCTTCAACATCTAATGACGATGATAACAAAATAGAAGCCGAAAATATGATTGTTTTGGTTAAATGTGACAAAGAAAATCCTGAATTAAGTGATATTTATGTCAATAAAAATAATGTAAGTAAAATTTAAATTTTATAAATTAAAATGTTAAGACAAAAAGTTGTTGCATTTAATAAATTCTTTAATTAAATACATACATTAAAATACTCTAAAGTACAAATTTTTATTTGTAATCATTGTCTCTTATAATATACAAGTATGAAAAAGAATATAAATTTATTGATGTCCATTTGATGCTGTCAATACCTTAAGCTAAATTTTCTGAGCTCATATCATAAAGAAATTTTTTTTTTGGCCAGAATCAACTTTTTTTTTTTTATTTTTATAAATGACAAAATTATTTTTTGACGCAAGTTTATTGCTTATATTTTAAAATGATCTTGAATTGACAGACATAAATATTGTTGGATTTTAATTGAAAATTGATTACATAAAATTAAAAACGTGCATATTTTTTTAAGTACTTTTTTTTCCGTAATTCATTGCTTTAAAAAAAAATTAAAAATTATCAAGTGTTGGCTTATTTTGGTGTCATATGTTAAAGATTCGTGAATTGACAAGAAAGTTGAGATATTCATAGTAATTTCTAATATCTGAACTAAAATCGAATAAAAAAATTTTTATAATTAAAAAAATTGTCTTTTATAATAAATCAATACCTAATTAAAAAAAAAAAATGAATAATTTTTTAGTATAGAATTGGCAGAGGACGAGATTGCAACTTTCATATTCTTGATGTTCTGATTTCAAGAAATCATTGCATTCTTACGTTTAACAAAAAGACTGAAGAATGGAGTATAACAAACTTAAGTTCAACTGGAACAACATTGAATGATAATGTTTTAGATAAAGATAAACCTTATGTTATTCACATAGGTGACTTTATCCAATTTTCTGTTTGTCATAAATTTAAGTTTTATGTAAAAGAATTCATTGAAAATGGACCTGTTAAGAAAAAGCAACGTATTGATGAATCTGTTTTTAATGAAGAAATTAAAAGACAGAAAGCTTTCGCCGAGGAACAAGAACTCAAGAGAAAGGAATTGGAAGAACAACTCGTTAACAGGCAGAAAGAACAAGAAGATTTAAAAGCACGTCTAGATGAAATAATGAAAACCAAGCAAGAAGCAGAAGGAAAAAGTGAAGAGCAAAATGAATTGATAAAGCAACTCGAAGATAAAATAAAAGCTGGTAATGAGGTTGAAACACAGTTGCAACAAAATTATACTCAACTTATGAGTACTGTAGAAGCGCAAAAACAACAATTTGAACAGTTATTAAATGCTGAAAGAGCTAAATGGCAACAAACATTGGATATGACCAAACAAGAAAAGGAGGATATGGAGAGAAAAATGTTGGGAGATATGGCGGCCTGGAGACTTAAGCAAAATGCTGAGTGGACCACAGTGGTTGATGAGTTAGTAAAGAAAGAAAAAGACATACAACAAAAATTAGTCGTCGAAAAAGCTTCCCTTGAGCAAAGATTACAAAAAGCTGAAAGAGCTTTGCAAGAAAAAACAGCTCTTGCTGAACAGTTGCAACATACAGTACAAAATCAACAAGGTGAATATATTTTTATACCTTTCTGTAATCAATTCGCGTTACTAATCCCAAGAGGGCGCATAAAAAAATTTTTTTTATTCCAACTAACTTAAAAATGTTTATAACATTTAGTTCTGTAAGAAAAGTAAATAAAAAATTTTTTTTTGTATACGCCCGTTTGGTTCTAAGACAAAAAAATTCTAAAGCCAAAAAGGCGTATCATTTTTTTTTAATCATAATTAATTATTAGCCTTAAAAAAAAAAAAAAATTATAACACCTATGAAGTGTGAAGAACTCATTATAATTATCACAATAATTACTTTTTTCAACTCATTTTATTTAAAAAGAATATGGATTTAAATAAAAAAAAAAAAAAAAAAACAAAATAACAGTAACATTCTATTTGAAGAAAAATGTATTTGACTCAATTATAAAATTTTCATTTCTATTGGCCCAATAATCATGTCTCCACTGATGAAGTGTAATGAATAATGTTTAATTTTACAAATTACAAAATACCATCGATATTACAAAAGTATGTGCTTCGATGATGGTAACAACTGATGAATTTGTTTTAAGATTAAAATATTTTTTCAAAGTTTAAATTTACAAGCAATATATATTTATGATTTTTTACTTTCAGTAGCAAAAGATAATGATAATGGAGTCGGCATCGGAGTAATGCCTAGCTAAATTGATATTTTCGTTTCTTCTATAATCAAATACATATTCTTTTCAAATAAAACGAGTAGAAGAGTCATTATTTTTATCAGTGTTATAATTTTTTTTTATTTTTTAAGGCTAATAATTAATTATGATAAAAAAAAAAAATGATACGCCCTTTTGGCTTTAAAATTTTTTCGTTTTAGAGCCAAAAAGACGTAGACAAAAAAAATTTTTTTGATTCACTTTTCTTACAGATCTGAATGATAAAAATATTTTTAGTCTCGTTGGAGGAAAAAAATTTTTTTTATACGCTCTTTCGGCTTTGCAGAGCCAGAGGGGCATAGATGTTGAGATGCGCCCTTTTGGCATTAGTAACGAGAATTATTGAATAACTTATGAATAACTAATTTTTATAATAACAATAATTTTCATTTTTAGTCATTGTTGTTGAAGTAGCATCAAATGGAGCACTAGGAGAATCTTTAGATACAATTGATCTAACTAAAGATGATGTCCGACCAGGTTCTTCTAAAGACAATGCAGTAGTTGATAAAGTTGGAAGCATTTTAGATGATCAATTAACATGTCAAATATGCTCAGAACTTTTTGTAACAGCTGTTACTTTGTTATGTTCTCATACATATTGTCAGTATTGTATATCTATGTGGATGAAAAAAAAACGTGAGTGTCCAATTTGTCGTGCAGAAATTACAACTATGTCAAGATCGTTGGCATTGGATAATTTTATTGAACAAATGGTTGATGAATTGTCTACGCACCACAAAGAACGAAGAAGAGAGTTAGTTAATCAACACAAAGGTATAAACCAAAGATTTTTTTTTTAATCGTTTTATTATTATCGACCTGCTAAACTAATGTTTATTTTCAGCTGCTTGTCGCGCGATGGGTATTGGGGTCATCAAGCATAGGAAGAAAGTACATAAACGTAGTACATAAATGTTAATAAACAAAACGAATCTCAAGACAAAATCAAAGAGTTTTCTATTTTGATATTATAGTTTAGCCAATTAAGTACCATTAACAATTAACAATAATCAGTTTATAGTTCGCTTAATCGATAATTAGAATTAAGTAAAAAAAAGAAAAAAGATTCATATTACAAATCATAATATGGAAGATTAAGATGTTATAAATTATTTGAAATATTTATTTCATACTGTTTTATTATTTATAAATAATGACAAATTTATGAGTATTATTTGGTAATTTGTTTTTTTATATCTATTGAATAATTTGATTTTGTCCATAATTATTTAAAATATTCAATTCATGTTGTCCGTAAAAATATTTTAACGTTTGTTAGTTGAATTCTAAACATTAATTTCTTATATTTGTGAAATAAATGCAATATCGTTTTTTTCTTCATGTTGATAATTTAACTTAAAAATTCGTTTTCTAATACATGTTGATAATATGTTTATCATAATTTCATTGCTAATTTTACTCTCATAAGTGTCATAATCATAATCATTATGTATCTGTCTTAATTTCATGTAAAACAAAGAATTTTTTTTTTGTTAAAATATGTTAATTCATATTATATTTATTGAGATTAATAAATATATCTTTAATTATATTTTTCTGCTTTTTTTCATCTATTTTACTGTTTAGCATTTATTATTGTATTATAAGTTTGAATTAAATTTTAAGTTAAAACACTGTTTCCAAGCAAGTATAAAATTGCTAAAAAATTAATTGCGAACTTACAAAAATTTTATTTTATAATGAAAATATTAAAATTATATTGTCAGGTAACTATTACTTAACTAATTACCATTTAGTTTACTAAAAATATTCCAAAGATTTATAAACGCATTAAAAATGTATTAATTTCTATTGTTAATAAAAGGAAAAATAATTTTTATGAAAAAATATAAACATGAGTAATTGACATATTTTTAACTGAAAAATGATAAATAACGAAAGCGAGTAAGAATTAGCAACAGCATAAATAAAACATTTACGTAGAACTTTGAGAAAATATACGATATTAAAATTTAATTTTAAAACTAAAAACAATTTTTAACAAGCATAATATTAATGAAGATTTTTGTTTTTAATTTTTTAAAAAGAAAACAATAGCTTTAATTTGTTAATGATTAAGTCAAATAGCGATAAAACATGATCTTGAATTTAACAGACATCTAAAAATTTTTTATATTTTTTTAACAATTAAATTATAATGTCAAATATATAGCAAAAAAAAATCCACATGTGAAAATAAAAAAAAATTAAAAGTACGAATTTTTTAAAATATTTTTTTTTATAATTGATGGGCTATAAAAATTTCAAAAATTGTCAAATTTCTGTTAATTTTTATATCATGGTAAAACAATTATTGTACAATGCGTAAGATGGATTAAAATTTTCAAATATCCTTTCTATTGCCGCTAAAATCTCTAATGTATAGAGGTACATAAGGGATTTCGCGATATGAGCGCTTATGTTGGCGAATATGCGAGAACGATAAAAGAACAAGTCGCTTAGCAAGAAGCAAAGAGGGGAAAGAGGTGAGAGATGCGCGATCGCGTGTGATTGTAAAGACTATATACAACTCTACGACTTGTTTTATATAGTTAGATTATACACGGAAACGTGAGTCGTTGTTGCGGTGAATGTGTATCTCTGGGTTTCGCGCGTGTCTTTATCACATACTCACGTGTAATATTTAAAATATAATAACATCGTCACGTAACAGGATTAAATTATTTATCCGAGAACAAATGTATAAATGTATTTATTGAAATACATTAAATGAGAATCGAGAATGTTATGTAGAGAGGCGTGATTGTCGCGTTAGTGGTCCGCGGGGCGAGTGTTTGGTGAACGGAACGGCGAGTTAAAGTCTCGCGAGTTGCAAAGTCGCGATACAAGCAACGGCAACGAGTGAGGCTAATATATATATATATATATATTTAAATGGTTAAATAAAAAAAAGCATCGTCACAACTAGTGTCGGTGATGTCAAACATGCGTCGTAAATTATCACGAGATATTGTGATAAAGGTGTGGAGTTTCAGTGTCCTCTTGAGCAAAATTCGTTAGTATTATTATAATTAGGGTGCCAATGAGCCCAGATTTATGGCGGCGCGGGTGCTTTTGTTCGGCATCTTGTTTACGGAAGTAGTGCTCGAGCCCGTTTGCGCCGCAGGTGGGTTTTTAGTCACGTTTTAGCTTTTTTTATTTCTACTTTTATTATTTATTTATACAATGCCGCTTCTTTTTCACTGATAAATATTTTATTATTTTGTTTTAGGTCATTTTTTGGAGTAATTATTTATTTAATTTCAGTGTTTGTTGCCATCCATGTGATGTGTAATTTATTTTTTTGGGGCAGGTTATTTTTTGCGTCACGCACCCGCGATCGATAGCGTGATGGTGACAACCTGTCATTCAAACAATGAATTTTTTTTCGATATATATTTATCAGACGTTTTCTGATTTATACTTATGTTTCCATGAATACGTCTGGTCTTTACTTGTACTAATTTTTATTATTATTATTATTATTATTATTATTCTTTCTTTTTTTTTTTAAATTCTATTTTATTAACCAGCATTGAATTATTTACCTTTGTTATACTTTTGGTCAATGTATTTCTTGTAATTCCATAAAATTAAACTGGTAATAAACAGTTTTATGAAAAAGTTAATGGAATGAGTACATTGTTACGGTCAAAAAAAAAATTTTAATTCATCGGTCATTTACCTTTACTTGGTTATTTGTCCAAAAGAATTATTTATCATTTTTTTTAACAGCTTTTATTTATCCGATATTTATGTGATTATTTTTTTCAGGTGGTAAGGGAGCTGATAACAATTTAAACGGCCATAAAAATGGATCTAAGAGAGATGGGCTGAATTTTAATTTAAATAAAAGTACAAGTCAAAATTTGCGAATTGAGCCAGGCGGATTGATTGTGCTGGGAAAGAAAGGTGTTACCTTAAATTGTTTACCTGGCAATAATCATGATGTATCTTGGCTTTACAATGGTGAATCAGCACCACCATGTGGAGTTGCACGATGTGGAATTCTCGATAATGGCTCACTTCATTTTTATAAGGTTCATATTTTTATCCTTGCTTTGAATGTTAAGAATAAGACTATTATTGATTAAAATTTAATATTAGTAACTTCATTGATATACAGACGTATAATATCAATATTTATACAATTTTAAATCTCATGATTTTTCTAAATTTATTTGGGTTCACTTGGACTCTTGGAGATTTAAATAATCGATAATTTGGTTTAATTTTCTATAGTGAAGCTTTAATCCCTTGCTTTACAGTTAAATGATTTTATTGTCATACAGATTTATTTTACAAAAATAAATAAGTAAAAAGTAAAATTTTCATAAGCCTAAGTAAATACTAAAAAATCATAATATAAAATTGTAGTACAGTTCTTTATTTATTTTAGAAATTACATTTATCATTTTATTTATTATAAATAATTTTTCAACAGAAACAAAATTTACAATTGGCACAAAAATCCAGTGGACGAAATGAAACAATTGATATGTCTAAAAAACATGAATATCGTTGTATTGGACGAACTGCTTCTGGAGGATTTTTACGTTCTTCGCCGGTTTTTATACAAATTGCTGGTATAGTTGATTAAATATAATTTATTTATTGATTGTTCCAAGCATATTAGTCCTATATTTCCGAGAGTTTGATTTTAACCATATTCGATTTGGTTGATTACTTTTTCCTTCTAAGTATTGCCAAATTTATTTTTATCCATAGTTATCAGACCTTAATAAGTTAAACTTTTAAAAGAATTATTCATTTACTTGAGTCAGATAGAAAAAAAAAATGTTATTTATAATTTTAATTGATACATTTTTAACGCACTTGAAATTTAGTAAACTAGATTTTTTACTGTTGAAATTGATATAGCTTTTAAAACCGTACATCATAAAATAAATTATCATGCAATTAATTACAATTAGCATTTTGTTTAAGTGAGCTTGGGAGGTATATATTATTTCTAAACCGAAAAAACTGTGAATACTAAAGATTAAAGAGTACAATTATTTTAACTGTATGTCTTTGTATGGATCGTGTAGTATCACTTAGTTTCTATGCACGTTAATGCCCGTGTTTCGGATTTATGACGTTTCTATAGTTTATTATTCTCGGTATAAGTCTTCCACTTAAGGAGTCGTAAAATCTAATCCTGCTTCAAGGATATGCATCCACAGACTAAATGTTACAACGCTAACGTATTCTACACTTTTTACGCGTAAATTATGCTAAAATGAAGTAAAATAGTCTTTAAGGCCTTAGAGATAAATTTATATTATGTAATTTATAAATTCAATAACTATTTATAGTTATGTAAATTCTTATCGATAAATTATTATTATTTAGGAGAATAATTGTCAATAATTTTCGTGAGATATACTCTGAATCTACAATAAAAAAAATAATTCTAAATGTTAATCTGATTTAAACAGAAAATGAAATTTTGTAAAATCGGAACTAATTTGATTAAACTATGTATATAGTATCTCTCCATTAATTTGGACTTTAATCACGAGAAAGAATCTAAAAAATAAAATTAAACTTCAAGTGTTGATAAGTAAAAAAATTGAAGTGAATAAGAGCCTAATTGAAAATGGTTAAATCAAAACTTGAGTTACTTGAGGGAAAAAATGTTGCATTATTGTAACTTGCACTTATTAACATTGTTATTTTCAGATCTTTCATATACTTTTAAGAAATCTCTTATCAACGTTACGGTACATGAGGGAGAAATTACAAGATTATCTTGTTTAATTGATAGTTTACCGTATCCTCCAAATATTACTTGGCAACATGATGGAAAACCTCTACTTTCAGATACTAAGTATGTTTTATTTTATAATTTGTAATTAAATTTATAAATACAAATAATTAACTTACGATTTTTGGTAGATATATTATGGTACCACCAGGTGTTCTTTATATAACTGCAACAAAACAGTCTGATACTGGTTTATATAGGTAAAATTATCTATGTTTATATATTTTTATTTTTGTAATTAATTTTTAAATTATTAATTAATTTCATGTTTGTTTTAGGTGTATAGCTACAAATGATTTTATAAAGAAAACTAAAAAAAGCAGAGAAGCTAAACTGACTGTTATTCCAAAACTTAAATTACAAGAATTAAACATTCCAGTTTCATTATTCCCTCAAAGTTTTTATAATTATACTTTAGTTAAAGGATCAAATCTTTCTCTCGTTTGTGCAGTATCTGGTAATCCATTATTATTTCTAAAATGGTCATTCGTACCACAGCGTTCAGGTACTAGAAAATTATTTTCTGATCTAAATAACTAAATAAATTATTCTTTAATTTTATTAATAACATGTGCATTGATATTTAAGATGGAGCTAATTCAGCGCAATCTCGCATTCTTTTTAATTCTACTACCGGTATCAGTGTACTTGAATTAAAAAACGTCAGCATTTTTCATGCCGGTACTTATCTGTGTTCCTTAGAAAATGCTGCCAGTGGAGTTATGGAGATTCAGGTACATCTTATAGTAATATTAAAATAGTTTATTTATTAAGTTATTTAATTACTCTACTAAAATATGTTGTTTATTTCAGAATATAACTGTTGATGTAACAGTTCCTCCAACATTTATTAAAAAACCTTCGAATCAAAATTGTCCTAATGGTAAAACGGCTAGATTTGAATGTCAAGCTGAAGGAGTGCCTACTCCAAAAATATATTGGCTTAAAGATGCAAAAAATATTACGATTAATGGTGGTACATAGAACAAAAAAAATATATTATCATTATTTTTTAGTGTAAAATAACAATTAAAACTTATTACTTTTTTTTTTTTAACTTAGGACGAAAAACGATTTATATAAAGGAAAATAATAAGATTGAATTGGCGATATCTGCTACAGTACCATCTGATTCTGGTGATTATCAATGTGTAGCTGTAAATTCAGCTGGAGAAATTTGGGCCGCTGGTCGGTTACAAGTTAATGCATCTCTTAATAGTCCGGCTGCACCAACTAAATTAACATGTCATACACCATCACCGGTTAAAATCTCGATTTCGTGGACTCCGCCAGAGTCTTTACCACCGTCGAGTATTACTGCGTACACCGTTCATTACAGTCCTGAAGGTATATCAATCATTTAGATTTTTTAAGTCAAATGAGATATTTATATTTCAATGATTCTAATCTGCAATGAATTTAATTTAATATAACAGAACATTATAATATTGATGATTTAAGAATGTTGAATAAAAAAATTTTTATTGATTCATAAATTTAAAGGTGGCGGTAAAGAAGAAGTTTCACCTGAGCCGGGAAATTCTACAACAGTTGAAGTAACAAAACTTCTTGAACCATACACAAATTATTCATTTTATGTGCGTGTATGGAACAATAATGGGGCTAGTGATCAATCTGCGACAATTGTATGTGCTACGGCGCCAAGTGGTTAGTGTTTAGAAAAAAATTTTAACATTTGTTATAAATAACTATGTTTTAATACCGCTCGTTTTTGTAAACATTAATGTTATTGATATATTTTTGTGTAGTTCCCAAAACGGCGCCTAAAGTTATGGTAGATGTATTGAGTAGTACAAAATTAAATATAACTTGGCAACCTTTGACTAAAAAAGAGGCAAGAGGTGTTGTTATTGAATATAAAATTCAATGGAGGCTTCATGAACACCCTTCGTACCGAGTAATTTTTGTTCCAGCTAATGTTGAACATCATTTATTGACAAGTAATATATTATTCTATTTATCAGTATAAGTAATTTGAATTTATTGTTAATGTATCGATCCATTTCTGCAATAGATTTACTACCCGGAGCACAATATGACTTACGAGTTTTAGCACGAACGGAAAAAGGGTGGCCAAATATCAGTGAATCTCTTCTAGGATGGAACACAGTTGTTATGCCTACTATTGATACGGATAATTACAATATCAGAAATGTTTTGGATGTTGAAATAATCAATATGAATGCTTCTCACTTGAAGGTTTGATAATTTGTTAAAAAATTACATATTTTAACGGGCACACCTAGTGTGACAGCTTAAAAAAAAGGCGATTTTTGAGAATTCAAAAAAAAAAAAACTACTGTATCAATTGTTTTAAAATTTTAAGGGTATATTTATATATATTCTAAGAGTACACAGTAAAATTTTTGAAGACAAAAATTAAATATTTTTCGAGTTACACGCGATCTCCGACGGCGCTAAAAAAAAGGTCTTCCACTGCTGCAGTGATTCCGACCTTCTCCGTGGATGAAACCTAAAAAACAAAAATTCTCGTTGAACTAGAAGGTATTGTCCGTGTCCGTACAATGACCGACGGCAAAAAAAAATGTCAAAAATTGACAAAATGGCAACGTTTTAAAAAAAAAAAGTTTAATTTTACCCAAAATTTTGGTCGTTTTTGGCCTGCCAAAATTCGATTTTTGATCAGATAAAAAAAACTGGTAGGTCATTGCATGGAAAACTATGTATAGAAAATGCAGAAAAAATTTGATAGTGATCGGATCATTTGTCTCCGAGTAATTACTGCAGCAAATTCGAAAAATGCTGTTTCGAGAAAAACGCGTTTAAAAATAAAATGATCCTATTCTGCCGAGCGGCTACTCTAAAAATGGCTGTAACTTGAAAACTATTTGAGTTATCAATTAAAAATTTTAGTATGTTATTTTTAAAGGTATAATCTATCGAAATATGTAACAAAAAAAATCGATTTTTTTAAATTTCATACTAGGTGTGCCCCTTAAACTTTATTAATTAAGCATTCATGATTTATAATGTTTTCAATAATTTTTCTTATATCTCGTTCTTGCCTTTTCGATCATATTTTTGATGCTAGTGTATCTAATTCAAGTGGATGGTGTTATTCCATCTTCACTAAATGCTTTTAGGACAAATCGTCCCTCGAGTTAGGTCGATGGGTAACCATCGAACTTGAACACTAGTTTTAAGCTGGTGAATGCTAGTATCTGTTCAGTTCAATTTTTAACTATTAACGACGGACAGCCACTGAGAATAAAGAGCAACTTTTTTTTTTTGAAAAAATCCGTGAAAAATTAACCAAGCCAGGAATCGAACCTGGATCTCCCCGATTACATGTCAGGATGCTTTTACCATTAAGCTACCGGGTCATTCTTCACTTATTTTTCTCTTGGTATACTCTTAACTCTCAGTAGGCTGCTAATTGCTGCTAAAAAGTTGCTCTTTATTCTCAGTGGCTGTCCGTCGTTAATAGTTAAAAATTGAACTGAACAGATACTAGCATTCACCAGCTAAAACTAGTGTTCAAGTTCGATGGTTACCCATCGACCTAACTCGAGGAACGATTTGTCCTAAAAGCATTTAGTGAAGATGGAATAACACCATCCACTTGAATTAGATACACTAGTATCAAAAATATGACCCAAAAGGCAAGAACGAGATATAAGAAAATGTGATTGTCACGGTCAAGAAACAATTAATAAAGTTTTCAATAATATTATTATAACAGATGAAATGGCAAGTAAAAGAGGCTACTTTTGATACATTTAAATTTGATTCATGGCAAATTTATTGTGAATCTGTAAATGGTGATAAATTATTTACTGCTCTTTTGGACAAAAATTCTACAGAATACATGTTTACAAATCTCGGTAAATAAAATATTTGATTATTATTATTATTATTTTAATTATTTTATTAATGCAATTAAAAAATACCCGAACAATATTTTTTGTTATATAGAACCAAATATTTCTTATACAGTGGGCTTATGTATTGTAACTAAAGGCGTATCGAGTGATTGCATACTTAAAATTATTAAATCGATTCAATATGATTCAGGTGAATATAAAAATTAGTTTGCTTTAAAAATTGTTAGGTATATAAATTAATAATTAATTTGATCTCTAGGTAATACTCCTGTAGCTTTAGAGGCTAATCCATTATCACCATCATCAATCCAATTAACTTGGGCTGTAGTAAATAAAACTAGTGTAGATAAATACGAAGTTTGTTATGAACTAGTGCAGTATCCAGATTCTAATTTCTCTAAATGTATTTTTGTGTGAGTATATCATTTAATAAGTTATTTTTTTTAACATTAATATTTAAATTTATTTATGGATATAAATAAATATATTTAAATTAAAATTTTACTATAGGAATGATACCAAAGCAATTATTGGTGAACTCGAAGCATTTACGCTGTACCGATTTAAGGTGCGATCGTTCCAAAAAGATTTAAATAATAGTAGTCAGTATAGTGAGAGCATTGAGTGTTACACCAGTGAAGATGGTTAGTAATTATTTTCAATAAAATATCTTTTCTTTTAAGAAATTAATCTAAAATTATAAAATTAATATTTTGTCTTTTTAATTAAATTTTTAGTTCCTGGTAAGCCTGAGGAAGTGCAAGTTTTTCAAAATGGTACAAAAATACGTGTGGTTTGGAAACAGCCAAGCAAAACAAATGGAATAATATTAACGTATTTTATATCTTATTATTCATCGGATTTAGTAAATTCAACGTTAACTTGGGGTAATATGACTGTACCTGGAAACAAAACTTCTGTAGTTTTACCTGATTTGCCATTAGGAGGACGTTATTATATTATGGTACAAGCAGCAACTAAAGCTGGATATGGAAGACGTTCTGATCCAATTTATATATTTTTGGGTGTTAGTATGTCTAAAACTTCGACTTCATCGGATAAACAAAAACCTCCTGCAAAATCTAAACCGGATCAAAGTCTTGGTATATTTTAAATTATAAATTACTGTTTTATATTACTAAGAAACAATTACGTTTATTGAATTATTTTTCACATTATAGGTATTATATTGGGTGTGGGTATAAGTATCTGCTTCATAATGATAAGCTTATGTAGCATATATTGTCGAAAAAAATGGGAGCACTCGCGATCGCTCAGAGAAAGTGCTCAACCATTTAAAAATCGTATTTTTTCAAGAAATAGTACTACCTGTTGTGTTGAACAGTCTTCAACGTCAGTAAGTCAGCAAGTAAATAATCGGATTGGTTGTAATGAAATTGAATTGGCAGTATTATGTCCATCATCACCGACATCAGTGAACCCACAATTGGATTCAAAGGTAAATTATAAATAATTAGATTTTTTGCGTTAATTTCAAATAACAAATAATGATATTTATTTAAATATATTCAAAAGGGTGTACTGTCAAATGGTGTAGAAATAGGAGCTAAAGAGCCACTTTTGACGTCTTGGAATTCAAATGAAGAAAATCGAGATTTACATATTACGGAAAACATACAAGTAATTATTTTTAAATTAATTGATTTTTTCTGATATTAAAATTGTTTTATTTTTTTTCTTTTTTTTTTTTTTTTAGTACAAACAAAGTAATAGTCCTGTGTTAAAAAACCAGTTGGGATCCGAACAAGATTTGAACATCACAGAATTAACAACAATAGACTGTACTCTAAATAGTAGTACGAATAGTTTGAATAACAACCTTGGTTGTCCAACGTCGTCTCCAAAGAAAATTACACCACCAGTAATTCCAGTATTGGAGCCAAACGGATGAACTTATTTTGTACTACACGTAGCTCAAACAACTAAAACACCAATAAACAATAACAACATTTACTAAAGCTGTAAGAAATAGTGAGGTAGGTTCAAAACTGTTACAGAAAAATAATTTTTATTACACTAAATTTACTTATCTGATAAAAATTACAAATTATGAATTGAGAATGAAAGATTAATAAGGAAATATGATTCTTTGATCAATAGTAATCTAATCAAAAAAATTATTAAGCATAATATAAAGAAATTCGTTTCGTATATTTAATGGTTATATAATGCCTCGATTTATGAAAAATCACCTGATGTAAAGAATCATTTATTCATGCATATAGTGAGTATCATAGTTTTTTATAAAAAGAAAAATAAGAAAAAAAAAATCATTCGAAAATTTAAAATTCCATCTGAAATTGCTTATGGTTGTTATTAACCGTGTAAATATAAGTATAAATATATAAATATATATTATATAGGTATTCTTATCAAAAAAAATAAAAAAAAAAAAAAAAAATTAATAAATAAAAAAAAAGAATATCAACGCTTCAATATATAAGCGCTATTGAATACAAATACCAGTGTATTACGAGCTAGTGCCTCGAGAAGTTAATTAAAAAATGATTGACAAAAATAAAAAAGAAATGATGATTGCTCACGTTTGAATGAGATGTTGGAGGTTCGATGAATAGGATTAAAATAATATTATTGTGAAATATTAATAAACATAACATAATATTTAATATGTACATATAATATTTCAATTTAAGAGATTAATTGAGAAGGGTGAACAGTAGATTTCGTTTCGAAAATTCTTATCAAAAGAAGTATATTTTTTGTAAAAAAAAAAAAAGATAAATTTAAAAAAAAATTTTATAGGTAGTTTGATAAAAAAATTATTTTGGAAAAATAATTTTCGAAATTCAAGTTTATTAAAAAGAAAATTCTCATTTACATATCGATACCTATGTTCTAGGATGTCATAATTCATAATTAGAAAATTTTACAGTAGGCGGTAAAAACGGTTCATTTTCAGCATTAGTTAAATTGGATTTGATAGGTAAGAACATTTATTAAATAATTCGATCTCTTAATTTTTAATATGAATTGCATAATATTGTTATAAATACATTTTTAAAACAAAAAGTCAAGTTGTCAAATTTTGTGGCTTTCGACATCTTAGAACGTGGGTATCGATGTATCAAAATAATAAAAAAATTTTAGGGTATATTCTTATGAAAAAATCAATATTTAAATGAAAATCTTTCGAACATGAATTGCATCAGATGAATAAATAATATTATAAAATAGGTCTTTTTAATTTCTATTGGTATTTAAAAATATTTTCCTTTCATGCATTGTATTTGTCTCAATTAAATCCATTAAAGTTTCAACAGAAACATTTATCAACTTACTTCATTTTTGTAAAATCAAACAATTTTTGAAGACTAAAATTACACTTTTTCTTGATTAATCTCTTTTATTGTCTATAATTAATAATTATCTAAAAAATCTTTTTTTATGATCATTTTAAATATCAATGAAGATAAGATAGTTTAAAAGTAGATTTCACCGAAGAGTCCTTTTTAATAATTCAAGATCTACATAATTAATGGTATAGTTTTTAAAATTAATTTATATTAGTTTTTATTAACAAAATATTACATTCCAATTGTTACGTACTTCTTTGAATTGAGCAAAATTATAATAATAGTTGAATCATTTATTTGATGAAAGTTTTTAAAACAGTTATAGTAATTTTTTTTTTAGTTGTATATTATAAATATTTTTATTTTTAAACTTATCGTTATCGAATTTTTTACAGTTGTGACTATGAGTAAAGTTAAATATGTATAATAACTATGAACGAAAAGAATTAAAATTGACGTATTTTCATTAACAAATTAATCATTATATTATATAATAATGATAATTGGATAATAATAGTAATAAAAATAATATAAATTATACTAAGTAATAATAGGGATAATAATAATAATGATAAATAATTAAAATAATATTTTTAAAAAATAATAAAATAAATAAGAACGTAAATTGATACAAATTAGATTAATATTTGTCGTAAAAATGGTATAAATTATAAGTATTCTTTACGTTCATAGTCGGATAATGTTTTAATAGTAATCAATTTTTTTTTTTATTACCTACGGTTTTCGAATGTCATTTGATTATTCCACCATAAAGATTAAAACAAAATAAAGCAAAAGACAAAAATAAACAATTCAAAGAAGAAATAGCGAGTAAATCCAGGCATAAACCTGACTGGCGTATGTTACCATGACAGAAAACCTATTTCAGTACCTGATAGAGATTAAGTTATATCTTTTAGATGTATAAAGTTTGAATAATTTCAAGCAAAAAATGTCAATGTTATAAATCTACTTTCATAATACTGTTATATTTATTACTTCATACATTCAATTAAACATTTATTATTTTATTTTCACAACGATCCACTTATTGCAATAGCTCACTTGTTACATTCTAAATACTCTTCCCATAAAACCTAAAAGACTTATAATACAATAGTCCGAATATATTTCATTCTCATTAATCTCAACAATACAATGCAATAGTTACATTTTATACAGATTATTTTATTGAAATTGTCATATTTTGTTAGTTAAATAATTCAATTATCATTATAATATTTAAAAGATAAAAGTATCTTATTATTTTGTACTATTTTTTAAGCAACGCACTGATGTTACAGGAATGATTATTTATAATCGTACATACTATTTATACACCAATTTTTTATTTATAACCATAGAAAAACATAACTGATTTATTTATGATTCAACCATAGCACGAGTTATAATCATTTATTCTAGTTATTTATCTTTTGCTTAATTTTTAAGCAAATATTTACTTTCCATTTATCGAGTAGTATAAAAGATACCTGAAAGAAAACAAAAAAAAAAACAAAAAAAAAAAAAAAAACAAATAAATTAAAAAATTCAAAATTTATTAACAATATATAAGATTGTTACAAAGCTAATACATAAACAATATAACAGTTGGTCTATTTCTATTCTTGATGTCATTATATCTTAAATAGTCTGGAATAATAATGGCAGCAGAATATTCATTATTAACCATAACTATTCATAAAAATCAATTTATTAAATTATTTATTATTATTTTTATTATTACTATTATTATTTTAATTATATAATTATCATTACTATAATTGTAATTATATATAGTTGTAAAATTGTCAGTAGGTATTTTAATGGTTACTTCAAAATTATTTTTATACGTCAAAAATAATTATTCGGATAAAATTAATGAATAATTATAATTAATATTAACATACGAATTTTTCTTTAATTTTAACTCTACTGTAAATGAATTTAAGTTTGAAAGATTATGCAACCGTGTTTACATTACATAAACAAGCTTTTTTTTTTTTTATTTTACTTCACGCTTAATGTTAATAGTTCCCGTTTTAATGTAAAACTCACTTTACGCTTACCAAACTGTTTAAATTGTATTATTTTTAATATAATGGCGTAATTGTTTTGTAGTTTTATAAATTACATATATAGATAGTAGTATTTGAAACACCAGATGTACAATTCTCAGGTCAAATTTAAAAGAAAAATTTTTTATGATTAAACTTTTGTGAACAATTTTATTATTTTAATAATAACAATTAATATTATAGATTTTATTTTAATGTATTTTAAATCTCATTAATTGAAAATATAATCATCAATCATTCAACACAAACATTTACATTGTTGTGATAGTTCATTAAAAAAAAAAAATTTTTTTTGTTTTGCTACTCACTGTATAGAGTCGCCGGGTTGAATATATTTATGGTAATAGTTTATTAAGGATCAAAGATGTTGCATTATTCAAAAGTACAAAGCAATAAAAAATAAAAAATATAAATCTTTATAAATTTTTTATTTTTATTTGCTTTTTGATACTGTTTACTATTTATATTTAATTTTAGTTATTCAAATTTATATATTATTTATTTATGAAAATAATTTAATCCCACCACCGTTACTGTAAATAAACCATATCAATTTTATATAATGAACAAACAGTCCTTAGCTTTTTGTAGCACTAATTATGTACTGAAAAATATTTAAAAATATACACCTGATTTATATTAAACAGTCAAGTTATAACGGTGAAGCTTTTGTACATTTTTATACATACAATATTATAAATATTTATACTAAAATTTATAATTTATTCCATTGAAATTTGTATTCCATTAAACTGCCGATTATTTATCATAAAATTTTATAAAAACAAACAAATAATAATAATAGATAATAAGCGAATTAACTATTAAAAAGCTGCCCTGGTAATTTACTTGTTTATAAGATTTGAATAATTAATTATTGTATCGTACGGCGACTCTAATCGCACGAATATACCTCCATAATGTTTTTATAGCTCTTTTATATAAGTATAAAGAAAGAGTCGATACTAATTACTTAATAAATTATAATTATTATTATTATCATGATAACTTAACTGCGATTAATTATTATAATTATTATTATTATTGATTTTAACTATTTTATACCTCAATATTATTATTTCCAACTGAGTCTATTTTAAGCCATATGTATTATGCGGCGATTTAATTTTAGTTGTTAACCAAACGGAATGATGAACAATAAACAAAAATAAAATTATTTGTTTTACTGTTTATTACAATAATGTATTAATTGTTTTTATAATTCCATTATTATTATTATTATTATTATAAATAATATAATTTTATGTTTGCATAATTTAGAATATCTCTTTACATTTAATATATTATATATTAAATACGTACAATTGTTCAGATTATACAATACGACTTAATTATACGAGCGAGACGAATACTGAAAGTATATACTTCAATTCATTGCATTAAATTGAATAATAGAATTTAAAACAAATTTTATTGCGTATGTATTGTACAATAAAAACTTCAAATTGAATTATTAAACAAAAAGTGAAATTTTCAAGGTTTTGTTATTGTTTTCATTTAGTTCATGATCTATTTATATTATTTAATTATGTTTATGATTTTGATAATTTTTCGATTCTTCAACCAAATAAATTGTTTAATTTAAAAAAGTATACGCGTATGAATGCAAATTGAAAAAAAAAATATTTTTTTAGTACTAATGTAATTGATAAATAAATAAAGAAAAATAGTCAAAAGTACATAAATTTTAGTGTTACTGTTTACATTATCAGAACAAAATTTTTCCGCGACATTTTATTGATTTTTAGTTTTAACATTTTTAAATAATTTATATTTACGTTTCTACTTTGGTACCGTAATAAATTTTAGTGTCTATAACAACCCTTAAATCAATTCAACTCAGTTAGTTGGTTTAAATATTCTAAAGAAATTTTTCGACAAATTCAATAAATATTAGGATTAGCTTTCATTTTCGAAGAAAAGTCCGTCTCAATGAATTTTTTGAATCCTATTCAAATTTCTAACGGAACGCCTATCGAAGTACCGTAAGTAGAGACGCGTACTTACACGCTGCAAATAATCCGGTAAGAGTGTCATGTTGTTACATTACTTAACTCTATGTCTGCCGAACACTATTGTGTCTTTTGTATTTATGAAGAAAGGATAAATATGTCTGGCGTCTGGCGTCTGGCGACGCATTTTGACATAGTACTATGTCGTCTGGAAAAAATAAGCAAAACACTTGTACCTCAGGGGTAAGTCTAATTTACTGCCTTAGTAAAATTTACATCTGTATTGTTATAAAGAATTTACTACTGGAGATTAAATGTTTCTTAAAGAAAAATATTTCTGAAGTATTGACTATTATTTTAGATTATTTTTTCAAAAATTTTTTTCTACGGATTTTAAAGAAGATACATTTCATCAATTTCAATTGTGTGCAAAAATAGTGTAGTTCTCTGTCTTTTGATCTTCTTGAAAAATTTTCCAAAAATTATACTTCATCTTATGCAATATTTAATCCAAACTAAAATCAAGAAGTAATCTCACTTATTCTTATTTATTATCGCATATATTCAAAAAATTTATGATTATTTTTTTCATATTACGTTATTCATAATTTCTATTTTAATATGTTTTTAGTAGCTTCGCTTGCTTATATGTATCTCATGTATGTAACGGAATCTTTGAACTTGATTTTTGGCCACTCCAAAACATCGGATTAACTTAAAATTTTGGACCCTTATCTACACGGAAAAAAGTAAACTGTAATAAATAACAGTCGATTTATAATATTAGTAATGATCAAATGCTAAAAATTAGCATTTCAAACAGTAAAATTGTGATTTTACTATTCAGTTTATAATATTTACCATTTGAACGTTACAATTAATACTTTACATGGAAGAAAATACTATTTCAAACAGTAATATTCGCTATGTAAATGTCTAAAATATTAAAGTATAATAATTAAGAATTCAGATTTTGATATTTATCATTTCATACCTAAAAAATGATCTTATGATAGATAGATAGATAGATAATAAATTTTATTTGATCCTGGAGTTCTAAACTCCTTCAGGACCATCAACAATACATAAAGTTAATTATTTACAAGTATACATTTGATACAGCATTTGCAATACAATTTGAAGATCAACATTAATTAATAACTATCATGTTAAATTATAAGATCAATGGTAATCATATTGATTGCAAGAAGAAATTAAAACAAGCTTGCTTAAAATTTTCAAAGGTGTCAATTTCTGTAATATCTGCCGGTAATGAATTCCAAATTCTTATGCCATGAATTAGGAAAGAATTTTCATAGATAGCAGAATTACTTCTCGGCAAACGCAGATAGTCATTCCTGACGTCACCTCTCCTCAATGCAATTGGCAAAAATTCTAATTTTGATCTAAACAATGATATGTAAAAAGCATAAAATAAAGTTAGTAAATTTCTAATACAAGCAACGTCAATATTTACAAAGTAAAATGTTAAATTTTAAACGCAACGCTAAAAATCAAACTGTAATTATTGACTTGCTTGGACTGGTAAAATTTATATTTTAAAAGTATAATTTTTACTGTTTCAAATGTTAAATTCTCCCAGAGTGAGACCCCCTTCTCTTTCATCTGAGTTCCCCTTCTCCTCATAATATCGACTATATATTGAAATGGTAATTTTTACTGT
>CAJNRD030001124.1:24811915-24830737 GCA_905319865.3 Cotesia congregata
AGCTACTAATCACTTATTTTGGATATTAAATTATAAATTGTGGCTTTTATACTCTCTACATTAAGTTCTGTAATATTTATATTTTTGCCACTCCGATGTCCGCTTTACTGTTTGAAATTATAAAAATTAACCGGAATCCGAGTGAATATTACAGTTCACTTTTTTCCGTGTAGGACCGATGGCAATACACTGAGAAAAAAAAATACATTTATTAAGAAAATTTTTTTGATACAAGAATTTATGCTCTTGAAAATTTTCAAGAATATATATTCTTAGCTCAAGAAATAGTTAAATTGATTGAAATAATTTTTACTTAATTTAAATAAAGCTATTGTTTTGTTTACTTATCTATTATCCAAAGATAAATATTAATGTTCTCTTCACAAATTAATAATTAATAATAATAGAATATTTGATCATCAGCGAGTTTCTTGAGCCAAGAAATTGTTAATTGAGCAAAAGTATTTTTGTTTCTCAGTGTACAATAATTTAATTATACCCTGATAGCCACCTCAACTAAAACTTGCTGTCAATCCTGATGGGCAAGTATCCAGTCAAGTTGTAGTGAAGTTGGAAGAAAATTTATCTACAAGTTTGATTGTTAACTTGCATTCAAACTGCGGTCATAGATTTTCGTCAATTTATTTACAACAGTTAGGTATTCAGTGAAGAATTTCCGTAAATTTGATGTTAAGTTAATCGCAACTACTGGAAGTAAACTATACGGAAGAAAGAAAACTCAAAAAATTACATTATAAATAGTAATAAGCATCCCGTCGTATTCAAAATTGGAAAAATTACATTCCGAAATAACATTTTTCTAAATTCAAATTTTGAATGTTAATTTTCAGAGCTTTCAATATAAATATTACATTCTACAATGTAATTCTTATAAAATCTGTAATAATTACAATCTGGAACTGTAATTTTTCCAGTTTTCATCACGGGGCGCTACGTTACATTATATATTGTAATTTTTCGAGTTTTCTTTTTTTCGTATACTTTCTGAGGAAGCGCTGGCTATCAGAGTATGTTTATCCATGATCCTGATTAGAATCGTCAAGATTAGCGATTTTACATTTACCGGGAAAATAGCTTGATAAACGGCTATCACATCCAAGAAAAATAGTAGGCGCGCAAATTACCCACTGTCGTCATAAAGGTAGTTACAAACTTTCTGAACTATAAGTTTTAAAAACCAAAAAAACACACTTTAATGGTAAATCGAACAACAAAGTAAAAAATAAATAATAGTTTGAAAAATTAAAAAACACGCTTCAAAAGAAAATCCAACTAAAAAATAGAAAATGATTTTTAATAAGTTAAAATAAAAATAGAGTGATTAACAGAAAAAATTCATTATGTTGTAAAAAAGAGTAGGATGTTTTTTAAGATATTTTCAAAATGATTCTACTTTAATCAATAATTGTCGATAAAATATTTATAAAAATTGATATCAAGCATTCAACGCTTTTTTACAATGGAATGCATTTTTTTGTTAATCACTCTACTTATTTTTATTTTAAACTTATTGAAAATTATTTTCTACATTTGGGTTTCTTTTTCTATTGAAGCAAAATTGTAGCTTGAAAATTTCCTACAAAAAATGTTTTCATACTATAGGGCTATTCTTAATATTTTAGGAGATATAGGAATTTAACTAGTGATAACAAAACAAAAAACCTAAAATCATTATGTAGTTACTGTGAAAATGACGATAACTCCTCAAATATTGAGTTTAGGAAAAAATTATAAAAGATCAAAATTGTAGCTTAAGAAATTTTCCATAAAAAGGTTACTATACTATAGGGTTATTTTCAATATTTTAGGAGATATAGGAACTTTAGGAATGACTAAGGAATGGAAAATTAAAAATTATTATGTAGGGACTATAGAAGTGGCTATAACTCCTAAAATATTGGTTTTAAGAAAAATTTTTAAGAATGGAAAATTGTAGCTTAGAAAATTTCCTATAAAAACATTTTCGTGTTATAGGGCTATCTTCAATATTTTAGGAGATATCGTTAAAATATTGTTAAAACTACAAAAAATAAAGCTATATTGTAAATTTTTTTAAATTTCATTTATAAATTAAAATAAATTTCTTACAATTTATTTTACAAAAAAGCGAGAGTTTTTATTTAGGACAGAATTGCTTGTCGTTGTAGAAGAATTTCCACATTTTATATTGGTCGCGTTCTGCCGGGTTCCTATGGTCCTGAAATAAACCCACAAATATAATCACGATGATAATTTATCAGTAAGAAAGGATAAAGCGAGTAGAGAAAGGAATTTTTTGAGAACATCTATATTATTAAGCGAATAAGAACAATTTTTTGTCCTGGATAGTCATGTGATAAAATCGATTTTTTTTAGTGGAATTTAGTGTTATTGCAAAGGTCATGATTTGAATTAGTGCCTTTTCAAGGTTTCATATCATTCTCACTGATAGTCAATTTATTATGATAAGTATTTAGGCAGCATTCGAAAATGCTCTATCTCTAGTTACATAATTGACAAATGACCTTGTATCTTGTGAACTATTAACATTTTTAACGATATAAGCTCACCCTGATATTATACTCATCGAGATCTTTTTATTTGAGTACCTACATCAATTTTTCATATATTTCACATATTTATATATATATATATATATATGTATATATGAAAAATATATATAAAAATGCATGTGGATACTCAAATGAAAGCTCTTGATGAGTGTAACATCGGAATGAGCTTATATCTTTAAAAACATCGACAGTTAAGAAAGTACAGTGCAATTTAACAAAAATCATTATTTATTAAAGCAAAATTTTATTTATTTATATAGTTCACAATTATCGGCAGTCACATAGTGACTTCAGGTTGCTAATACTTACTACAGAACTTCCCGCGTAACAACTTATATTCAAAGGCTCCGTTTGATTCGTCTTAACAAATATTATACAATATAATAAATCTGAGGGTAAATCGGCGAAATATATAACAAATATAGTGTAACTTGTTTCAGTGTCTGCAATTTGGACTTTTGCACATCTGAAATCAATAACGTTCCTGATTTTCGCTCCTCTGGATCTTCCTTCAGCGACTAATTTTTCCCAGCCATCATCAGCGAATTTAATCACATCTGGATCTAGTCTATTTAATTTTAATTCGTATAAATCTTTTTTTTATTCACAACTAGAATTATTTGTTGAAAAAGCCAAAGATAAGCTTGCTGTTAAAATTAACGATATTAAAAATAATTTACACATTATTATTTTATTAAATATTGCCGGTGATTTTTAAATTGAAGAACTGAGGGCTGATGAAAAAAATAAAATACTTTATAACACTTAATTTATTTTTTAGATAAATAAGCCTTTTAATTCGATTATTGGTACATTTTTTTCTTTGTCTTGAAATAAAATTGTAATTAAAGTAATTAGTATAGAAAAATTCCAATACCACGTGATTTATTTAATGAACTTTAGTGTCTTTACTTTGAGAATTACTTTAATTTGTTATTAGATTATTATATTATTATTATTATTATTATTATTATTATTATTATTAACAAGAAAAAATAAAATTTTTCAAGCAGTAAATGATTTAGTTACTAGAAAAATGGTGATAACTCCTAAAATATCGATTTTAGGAAAAAATTATAAGAGTCAAATATTGTGTAGCTTAGGAAATTTCCTATGAAAAAAGGTTTTTTTTCTAAAGGATTATCTCCAATATTTTAGTGATAAAAGTTTATATTGATAACAGTTTATACGAATTTGATTATTTTTTTTAATTTTAATATTTTTTCAATCTTAACGAAAAAAAAATTTATGTGTAAGACTTATTTTAATTGCCGAAAAACTACTTGTATTTATTGACGCCGTTACTCTAAGTAATAGACATTAATACACGGAAAATAGAAAACAGGAATAATTGACTATTCGTTGAGCATTTTTTAGATTTTCAAATAGTCGGCTGCCCAATTTTAAAACACAGTAACTCCAAAATTTTTATACCTGATTTTTTCTAGTATTGCTGCATTTTTTATAACTTTTAGACCTCAATTTCAAGTATTTTTTCTTAAAATTATTTATATTCAAGTATTTTCTATTCACAAATCAAATTTTTCATCAATTTGGCGGGCAAACTTTTTTTTAATAAGAAAAATTGAAAAAAATTTTTAAATGTTAGTTACTGTGTTTTGAAATTGGGTAGCCGTAGTAATCCAGCGCTTCGTTAACGAAAATCTAAAAGTTACAGCTTGGCGCTACGCAGTAAGTTTTACATTTTGAGTAAGAAATATTAGAGTTTCACGATGTATAAAAGTTACTATCTCACACTGTAAGTTTTTGTACAAGTCATTGAAATAATACTCGATAAGCGTTAAAATTTAGATTTTAATTTAACAAGTTTGAATCCGATTTTTTACACGGAAATAAAAAAAAAATATCAATATATAAAATATTTTTTTTCTCTCATTAATAATACTCACTACCTAAATATTTATATCCTAATATTACAATAAGTAACAATCTTTCATATATTGAATTTTAGTGTGGCAAAGATGGAAAACGGCAATTCTATACTAACGTTCATAATTCGTATCTCACACTGTAAATTTTAGTGAACCAGTAAATAAACTATATTATTTGGCATTTTAATTTGTACATTGCTGAAAAATGATAATTTTTACAGTTTTAAATAGAAATTAATAACTTTTAAAGAGATAAAATTACCTGCATAAAAAGCAAGTTGAGCATTTTTTAGATTTTCAAATAGTAACCCAGCGCTTCGTTAACGAAAATGTAAAAGTTACAGCTTGGCGCTACGCAGTAAGTTTTACATTTTGAGTAAGAAATATTAGAGTTTCACGATGTATAAAAGTTACTATCTCACACTGTAAGTTTTTGTACAAGTCATTGAAATAATACTCGATAAGCGTTAAAATTTAGATTTTCATTTAACAAGTTTGAATTCGATTTTTTACACGGAAATAAAAAAAAATATCAATGTATAAAATATTTTTTTTCTCCCATTAATAATATTCACTACCTCAATATTTATATCCTAATATTACAATAATTAAAAATGTGTCATATATTGAATTTTAGTGTGGCAAATATGGAAAACGGCAATTCTAAAGTCTATGTGTGAAACAAAAAAAAATTTTTTTTTGAATGAAATTTAATTTTTGGTATTGGTTATTCATATATTCATGGGACATATTTCTTATCATATTTATTTTCGAAGTTTTTAATTTGAGGAAGAGGAGAGGGGATTGGTATTAGGAAATTAGTTGATCATATCACACACATATTCGCGTTCCTTATATAAATAAACTTATAATAATATTAATCGCAAATTACCCTAGCCAGGATTCGATCTCAGCGTCTATGCATGAAAGACCGACGTTTTATTCCGACGCTATTTGAACGACATAGCATTCTGTGTAGTAGAGTGTAGTTATAAGCTACAAGTGTAAATAGTATGCGTCGACAATAGTGACTGAAAAAAACTAAGTTCAATTTATACGGGAGAGGGGATAGAATTCTCTACCGCTATTCAAACATTGTTGAGCCAAACGTTAATTTTTGGATTTTAAGCAGTAAGTTCCTGGCTGCTAGAGTATTGAGTGTACTTAATATAGAAAATCTAAAAATTACAGCGTGAGATGCAATAGTTACTTTTTCTATACTAACGTTCATAATTCGTATCTCATACTGTAAATTTTAGTGAACCAGTAAATAAACTATATTATTTGGCATTTTAATTTGTACATTGCTGAAAAATGATAATTTTTACAGTTTTAAATAGAAATTAATGACTTTTAAAGAGATAAAATTTCCTGCATAAAAAGCAATAATATTTTTACCTTTTATGATGTTAGATTTACATTTCCAAACTGTAAAATTTGCTTCTTGCATGACAACAATTTTGTTACTATATAAAATACAAAAATTACAGTTTGAACTTTAATTTTTTCTATTTTGATAACGACGGGCTTGATTTTAGATTTTAAACTGTAATTATTCTTGTTTTCTTTTTTCCGTGTATTCAAATTCATTCCCGATTGTATACAGAGTGAAGTTGCAAAAATTAACGTTATTTAAAGTTTTTAATTTCATTTTGTAGCTCCCATAGGAAAAATCCTGTTACTGCAACAGGATTTTATCATCTCCTGGATCTACAGGATCAGTCCTGTTGCTGCACCATGAAAATCCTACACAGTAAAAAATTTTTCGTCATTGTGTAAAGTGTAAAAACTTTTGTGTAGAATTTAACATTTTAGTATGTTGATTTAACACAATAGAGTGTTGATTCAACACAAATTGTGTAAAAAAAGTCATCACCATAAATTTTTGTGTTAAATTTGACGAAAAATTTTTTACAGTGTATTGCTACAACAGAATTTTATCCTGTTGCTCTTATAGGACTGCAACCTGTTGCAGCACCTATTTTTCTTTCCGTGTGTGAAATATCTAAATAGTTTTTTCACTGATACTACTGTTCATAGTTTATGTACTCATCTGTAGACATGTCTGAATTCAAACGTCGAGGAATTTTTTAGAGATCAGCTGTTATAATCTGAGCTCAAAAATTTTTAATAAAAATGTTAAAAAAGATACATCTTGCTTCAAATTTCTTTACATAAAATTTTCCTCAAATATTATTATTATGCTATAAGCTCAACGAGGTGAATGAGTAATAGGCTTGTAGGTGTCTGTTCATAAATTATTTATAAAATCTTGGCTTGTTATCTCTATGTCTATCACATCAATTAAGTATCAATAAAAAAGAAGTAACCTTTTAACAATTGGCCTGTAGAAAGCATACAGAGAATTGTGATATAATAAAAATAGTCAGCGGTATCACGTGGTAAGATCGTTATATTATATTGCAGCGACTGTAATGCTCTCAACGATCTATTTAATAAGATTAATTTGAAGGTAGTCGTCGTTAATATTTAACGAAGCAGATCACGAATGTCCGCCATTACGATTCTTATGATATAGTTGAAAGTGCATGAGTATCCCCTGTAGAAAGCAGGTCGCAAGGGTGCGTTAGGAAAAATTGGATTGGCCGGCTAGTTTTAATGTCTTTTGACAGTGCTACATCATTGGTTATCTGCTCATAATTTCACCCCAATGTTTCTAATAAACTTTTTTACGAGGACCCCAAGACTGGTGCCCTGCGTCCATATCATATATCTTTCAACTTCTCCCTGTATCATAAAACGGCATACTCGCGAGATGATGCTGCGAACATTTCAACTCTCAACTACCATCTCTGGGCTGACTCAAGACATTCTGTCGGGTTTCTTTTATAAATGTAACAAGGCATCGTATTTTACCCCGTTGTAAATCAAACTACTACTGCTGCCAAAGTACATATAAATGCTACTGTGAGAAGCCGTGAGCGACCAGGAATTTTTACAACCTACAATAGAATTAAATTTCTGTTGAATTCGGGAGTTAATTGTTAAAAACAGTATTGCATCATATGCCAACGACTACACATGCCATTAGCTTTCATATATGTATATTTTTGTGCCAATGAAAAAAATTTTTTTCATATACTATGACGAGTACAATTCAAGAACTATTGTGTTATATTTTCGACTACTGATGCTTCGGCTATATTTAAAACCAGTTTTATTTGAATAATTTAATAAAATGATAATTTATAGTTTTACAGTGATATTTTTATATGTAATACATTGTTAATTATCTTCAAAAACTTAAGTTAAAATGAAGAAAGCTATCTTTCTCAAAGACTAAAGTTCTCGTTTGATATTCCCGGGTGAAATAAAATAAAATAAAAATATATTCAATAATGAAAAAATATTTATTGCCAATTAATGTTGTGGAAATATTGATTGTTGTAGAACATAAGCAAGACTCGTTTAAAAAAAATTTTGCAGAGTAGACTAAAGTAATGTTATTAAAATAAAGTAAAAATCTTTAAGCTTAAAAAGTTACAAAATTTATCTATTAGATTGTTATTAAGGTGTTTGAATTTAGAGACATGCCTTTTGTACACATACATACGTACGGGTATCCTGAAAAAGTGCGAATAAATTTGGCATAAAATGTTTCATATATCTAATGTAAACATTTAAAGATTTTACTGTCAGTTACGTGTGACGTATTTAAATACTTCGTTAATGATAATCCAAAACCACACTGTAAAAAAAACCGGGGTAAGTCCAAAGCGGTGTAGGTGTTAAAATTTACGGTGTTAAATTCCAACACCGAAAGCGGTGTTAAAATAACACCGCTGCCGGTGTAAATATTTTTTTCCGGTGTTGAAGCGGTGTTAAAATATTTTTTGATGTTGAAGATATTTTATTTAAGTCTGTATTACATAGGTAACAATTTAAATAACTACAAACCGAAATTAAAATTTGTTCTGGATGATACTCATAGATTTTTTATATTTTTTTATGTCATACATTATTTTCGTAAATTTTAAAGGCACAATTTTGTTTATTTCAGCAAAAATCATAAAAATTACACCGGTCCAAATTAGATTCAGATTCAGATTCATTTTATTTATGCCAAAGCCTGCTGGCCAGATGGCAAGTTTTACAAAAGTACAAAATTTTATAATACAATAAAAAGAAAATTATACACAATGATTGTAAACTTATAAAAAAGCTATCGCTGGAAGCTATCATCATTATTAACTAATGCTGTAGTGACTAGTAACTTAAAAACTATCTAAGTACCAAGAATAACCACTAAAAATTAATTAAATTTAAGAGATCAAATACATCATTTAATTTAACCATATTCTTATCTTGATTTATCACGATCTAATATTACTAACCATCCAAATTAAACAGATAATCATACATTTTATTTTTGAAACTCTCTAAACTCACAGCTTCAATGATTTCTGCCGGTAATTCTTCCCACAAACGAATAACTGTAACGACAAATGAACATTCATACTGTGTCGTTGTAAAATTAGGTAATTTAAAATTAATCTTATTTTTCTTAGCTGCTAATCTCTCTGAACGTCTTACATCATTATCTTCGATAAATAAATCTCGCAGATATATCGGTTTTCCAATGTTTAACAATTTGAAAAAGTAACATGCAGCAAAGTATAACCGACGACTCTTAATGGACAGCCAACCAAGTTCACGCCTGTAGGGGGTGACATGCTCATCACGTTTCAAATTATGAGTAAAATGCAAAAAAACCCCCAAAAAAGGCAAAAAATTGCTTTCATCGTTCTCTTCATTCTACTTATACTTCATTTTTTATAGATTTCAAAATTTTGTGAATATTTAAATTCTAAGATCATATTTTATACATTGAAATGCACCTGAGTCATTAACAATCGTGATTAATAGATTTTTTCTTATATTTAATGCAATTTTCTCGATTTTTTTTTATTTTTTGAAATTTTTTTTTTTTATTTTAAAACGTCAATAGGACAAGAAAACTTCAGATTCAAATTCAGTGGAACAAAGTACATAAAAATCATACTCAATCTGAATCCAAAAAATTTTTTTCATCTCGATAATTTCGATTTTTCATGATTTCTTGCCTTTTTTTCAATTTTTTCAAACTTTGATGGATCAAGGGGCTACTTAACGTTTAGATTTAGATTCAGTGAATTGACGTACATGAAAATCATACTTGATCTGGGTTCACAAAAATTTATTCATCGCTGTGACTGCAGTTTTTCGCAATTTTTTGCTTTTTTTTTTTCATTTTACTCATAATTTTGAGGGTATACGGGCAAAACTGACTTCAGATTCGGATTTAGCGCGTCAAAATACATAAAGTAAGGTCTGGTTAAAAGTACAGACCACTTTTTTTTTGTGGGCCAGTGTAATGAATACTATTTTAATATATTTTCTATTTATTTTTTTTTTGTAATTTAAAAACTCAATTTTATTATGTTTTATAGATTTTAATCTTGATATTTTAAATAGAATGGTTACTCCTCTTTTATACCGATATTACTCCGTTTTACACCGATTTAACACCGGTATTTTAACACCGGAAAAGTTACGCCGGTGTTATTTTCTTTTAACACCGCGCAGTGTTAAAATAAGTCTATTTTTAACACCGCTCTTTTTACAGTGCATCAATATCGATATAATATTTTTAATTTCCCGTTATGAAAATCCATGATTTTTAAAAAATCGGGAAGTTATTGGTTTCACCTCAGTTTTCGAAAATCGGCTTCGCCTCGGGCATCATGGCGCGCAGTGCAGGAATCTCAACTTTCTGTCCTTGTAGTGTAATATACTATTTTTGTCACTCAAAAAAATAATTAGGAAGAAAAATATGTTCTTGGCTCAAGTGAACCTTTTTTTCTGTGTAGAAAGCATCAGAGATATAACCGGCAGGCCTTAAGCATTTTACAGATTTTTTTTCTGTTTTTTGCTCAAGAAATCTGCAGTCAAATTTTCATAAATCTGCAATTTCGCTTTGTGATATCAAAATGTCAGTATAATTAAGTCTTATAACCGATCATAACTCATTCGTATTTTATGATAATTTCATCAAAATCGTCAAACTTGAATATTTAATTGATAGATTGGATCCTCTAGCATTAGCGACAATTTAATTATTTTTGACAATATCATCATTTTTTCAGTAACTAAATGAAAACGGAAAGAATAACTACTTCTGTCAAGTGATATTAATATATTTTAATTTAAACTTGAGTTGTCGAGCCAATCAACAAAAATTTTTGGCTTACACGTTGTAATAATTATAATAATCCATGGAAATTTCTCCATAGAGCGAAACAAATGCAATTACTTAATTTTTAACTTTTCGATACGAAAATTGAAAATTTTCAAAAATCGGGAAGTTATTGGTTTTATCCCGTTTTGCAAAAATCAAGTTTTCATCAGATCTCGACGTTTTAAGGTCACAGGAAGCTTTCCTGACTATTCCCGCGATGGTGTCTGTGCGGCTGTGTGTGTATATATATGTAAACTTCTTATAACTTTTGAATGGCTCGGCTGATCGGATCGAAATAGGTTATGATCCAAAGAGTATCATTGCCATTAAATTTTGTGAAAATTTGAATCAATTTGGTTCGCTAGATGTTGAGAAATCTCAAAAATAAAATTTTCAAAAAATCGTTTTTTTAGAATAACTTCAAAACGGCTTCACCGATCACTATCAAAAACTAATTCGCTCTTCAGTTCAAAAAACCACGTTGGTTGCCACCAGTCCCGTCAAAATCGGTTGATTTGTTCGAGAGTTATCGAAAACGAAAAATTTCGAAAGAAGTGTTTTTTTCACATAACTTCGACATTTCTTTTTGGATCGTTTTTGATGAAATAAAATAATTATTAGAGTCTAAAAAGCCACGTCGAGCGCCTCCAAGAACGTGAAAATTGGTTGATTGGTTCGTGAGTTGTCGAAAAAATTCGGAAAGAGTGAATTTTTGAAAAATTGCGTGGAATACTGCTAACCGCGTGAAAATTGATTAATTCACTCAGAAATTATTGCACACGGAAAAAAAAATATCGCTCTCAGAGCTATATTGTAATGCTACAGTAACTATCCCCACTCGACTCGTTCCTGTGCCTTCAACTACAGTTCCAGCGACTAGCGAATAGTCTACAGCAAGCGCGCAAGGCTTGCAAGCGTAGTGCAACACGGAAAAGCAAGCGAGCAAGGCTTGCTTATTCCCATCAACCGAGTACAGCTACTTACTACGGACCATCTCATCGATACGGACCATCTCAACTGTCAAGAGCGTTGTTATTCCAGCTGTAAGCGCGCAAGGCTTACTTAAGTTTTTCGTTAGACAACAAGCGCGCAAAGCTTGTTGTCCGCGACCAGTATATAAGCAAATCAGCTTTTATAAGAGCTCTAGAAGTAAACAATAGTTCTTGTTAGAACTAAACAACCAGCTCTCTTTTGAGAGCGAGTGACCTTGAGTCACCGCTTAGCTACTATTAAGCTATAACTGTCATCTCGACAAAAGCTCAGTCAGTCTCGCAGTAAATCTCAACCAAAGGCCTTTCTCAAGGCCGCCAACTAGTTCAATTACGTAAGAGCTCTTTTCAGAGTTGAGGAAAAGTTCCAGTCAAAGTCCTCTTTCGAAAGAAGTGTTTTTTTTCACATAACTTCGACATTTCGTTTTTGGATCGTTTTTGATGAAATAAAATAATTATTAGAGTCTAAAAAAGCCACGTCGAGCGCCTCCAAGAACGTGAAAATTGGTTGATTGGTTCGTGAGTTGTCGAAAAAATTCGGAAAGAGTGAATTTTTGAAAAATTGCGTGGAATACTGCTAACTGCGTGAAAATTGATTAATTCACTCAGAAATTATTGCAGTTTCAAAATTCAAAAAATACTGTTTTTTATCAAACTTCTATCAGACTTTTAAGCTTGAAGAGCTCAAAAGCTTAGAACAGCTAACTATATGAGCTCGGAGAGCTCGAAATGACATATAAATTATATTTTTGAGCTCGAAGAGCTCAAAAACGTAATAAGTGCAATTTTAAGCGTTTAGATATGGAATTAGCGGGAAGTTGCAGGGATGGCCTTTAGGGTCAACCGTTTTCCAGATTTTTTTTTTTATGAAATATAACAAATGTTGCAATAAAACAAGAGTCAACGAAAATTATTCTAACATAGCAAAGTATAAAAGAATATAAAATTTACGAAACTTGTCATGTCTTATCTATGATCTACCATTATATAATTGGTCAACATAATAGAGCATTTTGTAAACTTACAATAAAAAGCTACAGTAATTTTGGTTTTAGTTTACGTCATTTACACACAGTCTATTTTACATACCCACGTACGACTTTTATAGTGCAATAAAATTTAAAATAAGCTGTAACTGCATAATTTTTATGAAATATAAAAAAAAATATTAATTCTCAATAATAGCACGATATTATAAAACTACGTAACATCATACTTTTTCTTGAAAAAATTCATAAAAAACTGTCGTGAACCTCCGAAAAATGCTGACACACGACAAAACCATGATGATCTCTGCTCTCTTTTCAACTACTTTTTGTCTTATTTGTTGAAGGGTAGAAACATGAGGGTTGGATCTATAAAGAGAAGAAAGTCATCCTTAGCATTTTATTCACGACGTGGTTACTATGGATACTGTTATAAGACTGGAACTATGGCTGCGGTAGGCGTGGTCTATTTAATTTTGAAGAGAAAATGAACTTTAAGACTAATTTACCATTTAGATAATAAAAATGTTTACATCGTTAAATTCCACTGTTCAAAATAATCAATTTAATATGAAATAGTTTTTAACTCATTTTGCAGTTTTTATTTTGTTAACATTTTTTTTACACCGATAAAAACTAGATTTAAGAGAAAAATCTTTTATCAAGAACATAATTTTAAGGAATTTAATTGTCTTCAATCAAGAAGAAGAATTCTTGAACTAAGTAATTGTTCATTTTTTCTTTTAAAAAACTTTTAAGATACTTAAAGATAAATTTTAATACCGTTCTGAACTTCGAAATTAAAAAAAAAATAATTTTTTATTCTGCAACATGTTATTTACAGAATTAAATTTAAATTTACGTGATTTAATAAGATTTGATTAAAGGCCAAATATTGCTTCGTGATTTAGCGAGAACAGATACGCTTAAGATGCCATTTGCTATAGAAGTTCGACATACCAGCGATCATTTCTTGTAACTGGCTGTAATTTTTGGAATTCGCTACCTTTAGAGATAATTTCTTCGCCTACACTTGACGAATTTAAAAAAATGTACTTTATATCTATTAAATCAGGAGTGGAATTTCGGACTTTATGTGCAGATGTGATACGTAGGTATGTTAATAATATGTACGAGCGATGATTAATGTCTGGATGAACAATGTGTTAAAATTATAAAATTAAATTAGAATAGCTAATAACATTGTTTCAAATTTGTATAAAAGAATGTGGTCCCAAAGAGTTTACTCCGGGATCGAAGCAAATAAATCGATAAATAAAAAAAAAAAAAAGAGTGAGTTAGATACAATATTTTCTTTCGATATTTCTCTTTTTCTCTGCCATAATGTTGACATCTCAATTTGCTTGATACCTACTCTTCCTTCACTTATGTCTTGATGAAAGCGTTCGTGTTCAATAAACAACAAATCATTGATGGCTAATCATTTATGATATAGAAGACTTCACTCGGCTTATCTTCCAATCAACCTCAATCCTAAAATATTTAAAATTATCTAATTAATCGAAATAAACTGATAAACCAAAATGTCTGTTTTATTTGAATGACCAATAGCAAATAAGAATTAGATAAGTTCGGCTATATAAGACACAGTTCGCATACCTTGTCATCGATTATCGATAAATAGTTCACCATGTGGTTCGCACTGTTGTTTTTGAGCGTTGCTGCAGTTAATGGTAAATTATTTTTTTTTTATTTGAAATGCATACAGTTCAATTAATTGAAATTGAACAAATGAATATTTAAGGAGTGCCAACTCTGAGGGTAGTTGGCAGTCAGGACGCGCCGGATGGAAAATATCCGTACCAAGTGTCATTGAATGTATCCGGGTGGCACTCATGTGGTGGATCTATTATCAGCAACCGATTCATTCTCACTGCTGCTCACTGTGTTCTTGAGTAAATTTATTAAGTTGATTTAATTAGTATAAGTGCTTTTACTTTCGTATTAATTTTTTAAAATAAAAATTGTAATTTTTAAGTTTAATAATGCAATTAATGGCCAATGTTGATAGAATTTTTAATTTCCCGCTATGAAAAAAAAATATTTTAAAAAATTCACACTTAAAATGTTTCAAAATTTTTACATCTGGAATTTTTTTCCTAAATTGTTTTCATTATAATTTAACTAATATAAATATCTAAAAAATTGTTAGATATCTCTTAAATTCAGTATCCTAAATTTGAAACCTATAATTATATTGATAAATTTTCAGTGTACCAAAATCATTCATGACGATTATCGCTGGAACAAATTCACTGAGCAAAGGCGGCAATGTTTACAAAGTAGATGAAATTTTCATCCACGACTTTTCTCCATCAATATTTATCAATGACATTGCATTAATTCGCACTGCCTCTGAAATAGAATTCTCCGGCGACAAAGTTCAGCCGATTAAACTCAGCGAGTACAATTTCCACGCTCACGGAGACCCTGTGGTTTTTATCGGGTGGGGATACACCAGTGTAAGTATATTGCACGACATGATGCGAAGCATCAGAGAGTGCTTTTTTAAGTTTTCCGTCCAAAAAAAAAACCGTAAAATTTAGTTTCAATTTTTGACATCAGCGCTGATGTTGATATATATTAATATCGACCTTAAAATTTAGGACGCATTGGGAGCGAAATTACCTGACAAGCTGCAGGAGATAAATTTGAAAATTTACGAGCAATCTGAGTGCCAAAAAACTTGGGGGGACGTACCTGAGAGCCAAATTTGCACCCTGACAGAGAAAGGCGAAGGCGCTTGCATGGTGAGTAATTAATAATAAACAAATTAATTATTGTAAAATCAATTATTGTAATTGATAAATTTCAGGGCGACTCGGGTGGATCATTGATAGCCGACGGTGTCCAGATTGGAATTGTTTCCTTCGGAGTACCATGCGCTCAGGGGTACCCAGATGTTTACACCCGCGTGTTCTACTACGCCGAGTGGATAAAGGAGATTATCAGCTAAAATGTAATTAAAATGAATTTAGAAGAAACTATTAATAAATAAAGTCAACTGTTATCAGATCAGTTATCTGTTGGGTGCTAATTATTATTTTATGTAACATACCTAAGCCATAGTTTTTGCGCTAATTAATTGCTCGGCAGAAAAACATTTTAATTTAGCGTCTGCAATCAGATAAAAAATATTTTTAATTAACGAGATTATGAAGCCGAAAAATTCACGTTATCTGGTGGAAAATACTAAAATAATTGACAGCGGTAAGATATAAAACTCACCATTTATCAAGAACCGATCATATCAGTTATTTGGTGATTTTTGAGCTCTGAAATAATGCACTCGTTAGTCGTTTTAGCCCGGAGAGCTCAAAATAACACGAAAATTATATTTTTGAGCTCGAAGACGTAATACGTGTAATTTTGATCGTTTAAGTATAGAATTAGCTGGAAGTTGCAGGGATGGCCTTTAGGGTTAACCGTTTCCTTAATTTTTTTTGGTAATTCTACTTGTTTTTACGGCGCCGCATTTATGATAAAAAATGTCGTGAAAGAAAAAAATGAAGATTTCATTACCTTTTTTGCCTTCAAAAGTTGGAAAAAATTTTAGCTCTTATGTTTTTGGATAAAATTTATATTTTATCTTTTTTTGATGTTTTTGTTATATATTTTTAACTTCCCGTTAAGAAAATCGAAGATTTTCAAAAATCAGGAAGTTATTGTTTTCACCCCGTTTTGCAAAAATCGAGTTTTCATCAGATCTCGACGTTTGAAGGTCATAGGATCTCGAGGTTGTCACGGTGTGTGTGTGTGTGTGTGTGTGTGTGTGTTAGTTTTTGGAATTGATCGGTCAAGCCGTTCAAAAGTTTATTCCAAAAAAACCATTTTTTGAAAATTTTATTTTTGAGATTTCTCACAATCTAGCGAACTGAATCGATTCAAATTTTCACGAAATTTAATGGCAATGATACTCTTTGAAAATCCACCTATTTCGATCCGATCGGCCTAGCCGTTCAAAAGATATAAGAGGTTTACATACATACACACACACACACACACACACATGCATACAGCCGCACGGACACCATCGCGGGAATAGTCAGGGAAGCTTCCTAGGACCTCAAAACGTCGAGATCTGATGAAAACTCGATTTTCAAAAAACGGGGTAAAAACAATAACTTCCCGATTTTTGAAAATTTTCAATTTTTTTAGCGGGAAGTTAAAAATTTTTTTTTCTGGGGCATGACGGCCCACTTTTCAAAAACAGCATATAAAAAAATTTTTTTTTACTGAAGTCATTACTATCAAAATGATGAGATAGGTCTAGAAGAAGTCAGGGACGTAGTGAAAAGGTTGAAGGACTATAAAGCCGTGGGAGATGATGGAATTCCGAATGAGGTTTGGAAATACGGAGGGGAAGGAGTATTAGTAGAACTTTGGAGGATCTGCCAACGGATCTGGCACGGAGAGAAGTGGCCACAGGATTGGAAAAATGGCGTGATTGTGCCAATAAGGAAAAAAGGAGATGGAACTATAAGGTGGAGGACTATAGAGGGATAACAATTACACAGACCACATATAAGGTTTATGTTGGAATTCTAGAAAGGAGGTTGAAGATGGAGGTGGAGGGAAACGGACTATTGCCTGAATCACAGGCAGGATTCAGAGAGGGGAGAGGAACTATCGATAATATATACGTCTTAAACTACCTGATCAATCGTGAAATCGTCAAGTGTAGGGGGAAAATGGTGATATTATTCGTAGGCTTCAAAGCGGCTTTTGATATGGTGGACAGAAAGGGATTGTGTGAAGCCATGAGGAGAAGAGGGATTAGTGAGGGATTAGTGAAGAGATGCGAAGAAATGCTAAGGGAAATGTCTAGCAGGGTTAGAGTTGGTAAGGAGCTCGGAGAAAAGTTCTGTACGGAGAAAGGAGTTAGACAAGGGTGTCCTCTAAGCCCTCTGCTAATCGTGATTTTCATGGCGGACCTGGATGAGGAGCTGGAGAAAGGGAGATGGGGAGGAGTTGAGCTTTTTGGGGGGAAGAAAGTTTACTCTTTGGCCTACGCAGATGATATTGCCATATTAGCTAAGGATGAAGATGAAATGAGGGGAATGATAAGGACCTTGGAAAGATATGTAGCTAGGAAAAGATTAGAGGTTAATGTAGGAAAGACAAAAATTATGAGATGTAGAAAAGGTGGAGGTAGAAAGAAGAAGGTTCGGTGGAATTGGAAAGGAAAAGAAGTGGAGGAGGTGGACAGATACACGTATCTAGGTTATGTGATAAGGGCGAATGGGGACCAGAATGATCATGTGAAAGAGAGAGAGTGGTAAAAGGAGCAAGGATCTTGGGACAGATTTGGGGGATTGGAAAAAGAAAGTTCGGGCGAGATTGGGCTAGAAGGATTTGGTTGTTCGACAGGCTGGTGTGGTCAGTGTTGAGTTATGGTGTAGAAATTTGGGGATGGAAAGCCAGAGAAGAGTTGGAGAGTATACAAGACAGATACCTAAGATAGGTTTTTGGGGTCTCTAGAAGAGTTGCAGGCTACTTGGTTAGAGAGGAGTTACAGAGAGAGAGAGACTAGAGGGAAAAGCGGGGATGAGAGCCGGGAGTTATGAGAAAAGAGTGGAGGAAAGAGGAGGAGGGTTAATTCCATGGAAATGCAGAATGGAAATGAGGAAAAGAATAAGGGCAGGAAGAGGTCTTGGAAGGTTAGAAGTAGAGAGAAAAGATTTCTACGAGGGGAGAAGATTGAATCTAGTGTAGAGAGGAAATGGGAGGAGGGCTTAATGAGAGGAGAGGATATGATAAAAATAGAAAACGAAAGACAGAAAAGGGAGAGATGGGATAGGATCGTAGGTTCGAGAAGTAATGGGGATTATAAATTTATCAAAAGTGGAGGCATCCCAGGTTACCTCAAGAAAGGTTGGAGCGAAGATAGATGGAGCAGAATAGCTAGGTTCAGGCTAGGGGACGTTTTGAAAGGGAACAGATATTGGGAGAGTAGGGAAGAAAGGCTCTGTAATGTATGTAGGAGGGAGTTGGAGACTTGGGATCATGTATAGGACATATGTTCAGGTTTAGGTCGGTAAAAAAGGTGGCAGGAGATGAGGTTCACATACATCTACACACACACACACACACACACACACACACACACACACACACACACAC
>CAJNRD030001124.1:24848521-24866097 GCA_905319865.3 Cotesia congregata
TATATATATATATATATATATATATATATATATATATATATATATATATATATAAAAGATAAAATTTGACGAAGAAGTACTTCTGATCGATTAAATGATACAAAGTGGTGCTATTAAATTTTTATACTACTACACTTTCTGAAACTAAATTAGTGAAATTTTTACTAATTGAAATAATAAGCTGAAGAACTACATCAAAATTAATAATCTTTGAAATTAATCTATACTAAAAGTTTAGTTCGTCTAGAATTTTTTGCTAATTTAAACAATCAGGGGATCGGTTTATTATAGAATGAGCAGAAAAACGACTGTGCCATTTGTAAAATTTCTCTTTCTTATTCGTGAAAAATCTACTAACTAAAAATTTAACTATATACATTCAGTAATTGAAAAATTGATAACTACTCATTATTACTAGTATACTTTGGATATTTTAAGAAAGTAACTATTATTTATGAATTAGTTAGTGACATATTATTGAATTTAATTATCTTGATCAATATTTAACTCGAATTGAGCAGAAAAGTTCTACGGAATAATTTTCTTGGTTTAATATAACGATTATTTTATTCGGATCATGTCAATTTTTTCGTTAGAGTGAAAAAAAAAAATTAAAATTAAAATATAAACTTTGGTCACAGAACTGACCTGAGCAATGTGCTTAAAAATTTAATGTTCTTAAAGTATGTATAAAATTCTCTATAAATAAAAAATTATATAGCCGTAGAGTTATAATACAATAAAATCATTTAAGCAAAAGTGATTTTATTTTAAACTTAGTAGTCTGTGATGTTTTTAACTGTAAAAGTTCATAAAAAATATATCTTTATATGTATACGTCAATAACAAGGAGTTATTTTATAAATCTAGATAGTTTCTTAGCGGAAAGATAAAAAATCTAAAAATGGGTTACTTTTCATGATTTTTTAGACTTTTAATGATAAAACATTACGATTGTATTTTAGTAAGAAATGCAAATTGATGCACTAGTATATCGACGGTCTAATTAGCAATTTGTCTAACTCCTTATTTTTTAGAGGGTGATTTTTTAACATTTTGATGTAGCAATAATCCGATTATAAATTATTTAAATAATTCAAACCTAAATATTATATCTCTATTAGATATTAATGATATTAAATGGTTTTTTAAAGTGATAATAAATTTTGAACTAATTGTTTTTTTCGTACAAATAGAAGATTCTCTAAAATGGAGTTAGACAATTTGCTAATTAGAACGTCGATATGCTTCCATGAGTATGTATTTATGTATCATTCCAAATGCCAAAAGGACGAATGAAAATTTTATTATAAATACATTTCCGATTGCCACGTTTCATCATATCAGTGAAGGGGACAGTAAATGGCTGTTTATCGATCAAAGTTTAATAAAAGATAGAGAATCGATGAAGATTTCTTCATCCACTAGCGTAATATAATTAAAAATAATTGAAGTCTCAGGGAGCTAATATTAAGAGAAACTTTTTCTTAAAACACTCATGAGTGAGTGACGGAATTTGTCTGCAAAATTCGTTCTCAAATTTTTTGTTAAGTCGCTCATCAGTGACTAAAGTGGTTTATCAGTGAACTTATAATATTGTCGTGGTGTTTTATATCTTTTTATTCATCATATATATATATATATATATATATATATATATATATATATATATATATAAATATATATACATATATATCAATGATTTTTTCATACATTTAGTTTTCTAGATTCAAGTAAAATTTGAAACAATTATAATCGCAACACTGTTCATGTGTCAATAAATGATAAAGTTTGAATTATATATCACATACTTCATTCCTAATCTAAACCGCATTTATAAACACTAATAAATTAACTTTATCCATATACACATACGATTTGTATTTTCTGACTTTTGATGCATTTAATTTTCGCGTTCGTTTATTTTATTGACTATAATAAAAAGTAAAATCATTATTTTCGTTTTGCAATACAAGTTTATTTTTTTTTTTTATTATTATTTTTGTTAAGTAACGTCAGACGATCGTCTGGAAAAAACTTCTCGAATCGTTATCTTACATTTATACGTGATGATACTATAAAGTGCCTATTGGATCCCCGATAAAAGGAATCGCAAAGGCCACTTACCGTCTACCTATTATCAGCTCACGAAGATGACTGCTAGTTTCTAAACATTTAACTGGTCGTTTTTCTTTGTTGTCTTTTTATTACCTCCATTTCACATTCGCTGTGTTTTTCGCGTATTTCATTTCTGCTGTAATTACAATCGTCATGGTTGAAATAAAACGTGAAACTAATAAATAAATTTTATGTTTCAGGGATAAGAATTCAAAGAAAAAATAATCTTAGTTTCATCCATTTCCGGTAAATCATCAAGTTGTTATATTATACTACAAATCAATATTTCTTCTGAAAAACTAATATGGTAATTATTTTTGGGGACAGCAACGAATATTACCATAATGAGTTGAAGATTGGAGATAAGGGATTTTTTTCTGGGTATTCAAAGAAACCGATGAGTAAACATGTTTTTAATTAAATTGGATGTAAAGGTAGATAAAAATATTAGGAAAACGGTTGACCCTAAAGGTCATCCATGCACTGAGAAAAAAGTATTTTGATAATCAGAATATCAGGTATTTTGATAATCAAAATACCACGTATTGTGATTATCAAATTATAAGTCAGTTCAAGACCTATACTCTGCGCAGTAATACTATAATATATGCGCTGTTACTGCCATCGACGTTTTAACACTGTCAGTCAGTTTATTTGATTTATGCACTGGTGAAAATAGAATTCAACTAATATTGATTATATTAGCTTGAAAAAAAATTATTATTACACTTTCAGTTTTAATTTTTATTTTTTTTGTTAGTTTTATTAGTCAATCGATTTGTGCCAGTAAAGTGAGGTTATAAACATCTAATAGTCTGTTGTATTGGTATACTATGTAACGTGGTAGATTTTTATTCGACGCCCAATACTGGGAGTATATTAACCTTCCAGGTTCGAATCCAACGTCGTGAATGTTATGTGTGAATGAATGAAAATTGTACTAATTTTTATGAATTTATTTTGTGTAAAATACGTAACGCTGGACGAGTAACGAAGACAGAGCGAGTCACAGCGAGTAGAAGGCTGTGCATTGGAGCGACAAGGATGGAGTTACGACGTACCGAAGCGAGTACCGAAGCGAGCGAAGCACCGAATGGCGTAAACACCCGAGAGGTCTGAGGACAATCGACGCTGCACTGCCGCATTTTTCCAATACGACGATCAACATCGATGACAGTTGGTTAGTCAGTACTGCAGGAGCAGAGGTGACTAAAAACTGTCGTGAAGGTCCGTTGACTGTTATACGGACCTAGATCAACTATCGACGGGGATCAATTCCTATGGAAATGAAGACTAGCGCCGCCAACTTCAATGAAGGAAGAAGTAGGTACTTCTCCATGAAGAAGACGATTCGAGGCTGGACTGTCGACGTACACGGACGCGCTTTTGCGCGCTCCGCAACGTAAACTTAATTTCGAAGTATTGTCGCGATTTTGCTTATTTGAAGTTAATTTGTAACTTGTTGTAAAGTATTGATTTTCTAACTTTATTATTTATTTGAGTCGACCGCACGAAGCTTTCCAAGCTGCTAAGATGAGGACGACGCTCAATTTCTTGGTAAGCCGACGTTCTTGTTCAGTGTTGAATCCAGCGTTTAGAGTCCACGTTGTAATTTTATAAAGTATTTTGATTAACAAAATAATACGCGAGGATTCAACGCTTTACGATTTTTTTTTGTAATGCTGTTATTACATAGTGTGATTGCCGATGTATAAATGTGGGTGTAAGAGTTGAAATGAGACAACGACGTTTATTAATTTTAATTTTGTTAAAGCGCAAAATTTAAGTTACGACGTTTTAATAACTTTTGTTAAAAATTAATATCGACCGCCGACGTATATTTTGTTGAATAAATTGTTATTTTTTTTTAATTCTCCTGAATTTATTTCAAGTAATTTTAAGAATTTCGTTTATTTTGCTGTCCTTTTTTTAACGATGAGTATTTCAGCATGGCCCGCCGCCCTGAGGAAGAGGTAAGAGCTAGCCGAAGTCGAAGCAGTAATTAATTGGAGATCATTCTCCTGGCGCCCTTTTATTAATGATAATTTTTTTTAAGTAAGCCAAATTTTAATATAAAAACGGTAAGCCTGGCTTGGTAAATCCCCGGGTCAGGCAAAATCCCGTTATAACTAATAATCAGTATACCTAGGTATTGTGATAATCAGTAAACTTATTGTGATTATCAAAATACCACGTATTCTGAATAGTAAAATACCAAGTATTTTGATTATAAAAAAAAATATCCTTAGTAGCAAAATACTTTTTTCTCAGTGTGCAGCTTTCCGTTAAATCCATAACTAAACGCTTAAAATTGCAATTATGAAGTTTTTGAGCTGTCCCAGCTCAAATAGTTAGTTGTTCTAAGCTTTTGAACTCTTCGAGCTCAAAAGTCTGATAGAAGTTTAAAATACGAAAAAATACTTGTGTAGCGAAGAACAATTGAATTTATTGAAATAGTTTCATTTTCAAAAAAAGTTACACTTTTTTACGGGATTCATTTTAGATCCCAGCGGACATTTGAAGTCAGTTGCAAAATCTAAGCTATTCGAAAATGGCCCGATGATACGCTTATCCTTCGGAGCATGAGATTCATCGGGTGTTGAGACACTATATTCAGATCGATAATCGCAATAAAAATTGGCGTGGAATAACCAAAATAGTTGATTCGCATCGAATTGGGAGCTTGAATAAATTAGTTCTTTTCCGTGTTTCTTGACCCAATCTTGATAGGCGGAGTAACTTATTTTGACACCAATATTGTCGGCGATGTTTTCATCTAAAAATTTTTGACCATCGAGCTGCAGGAAAAGAAATAAGATATAACATTAGAATCAAATTAACTAACAGCTATTTTTTTACAATATATAGGCATACTGTTTTGTTGGTCGTTGCATAAGTATAGTTATTGAACTGCTCAATGAGACACGTTTCTACTTCCTGGTATTTTTGATTACTCAATTGACCCCAACTGTTCGTTCTTATATCGTACTTGTTGATAAATTTGTAACGATTGTCAACAACGTGTCCTAGTTCATGAGCAATAAGACCTCCAAGAGCAGCGTAATTAACGAAGTTTGCACGATTGGTACTGAAATAAAAGTGTTTCAGGATTCCAATATCTAGAACTTGATTTGAGAAGAAATTTTAATATAATTTTTCAGACGAAAGAGAATCAAAATTATTAAAAAAAGTTTTTTTTTTGTTTACCAATTCGACGAGAATATACTTCATTGTAACCATTGGAAGAAGGAAATTTACTTATTTTAAACACGAACGTAGAGTCTCTTTGGTTTTCCGGTTTCCGTGTTTCTCTAAGAAAGCTTCGTTCATAGAATGCATTAACGTTCAAAAAATTCATAAGATAATCATCAGGGGTGATTTGAAGCCCTTGATAGTATTCTTCAAATTTTTTTTCATCTAACATTGTGTCAGTCGCTCCAAAAATAAAATCAACTAACTGCAAATGCTGAATTATATCATTTTTAGCTTCGACATCCAGCCAGCTTGTATGGTTTACAGTATCAATCAAAACGTGTTTGACATTCAAAGCTAGCTTGTAAGCACTGTTTTTAATGCGATCTTCAACTCGGGAATGCCGTACCCAATAGGAAACCAACAGTTCGGGTAAGTATGAAGCTAATTCATCGAAACAATTTTTGGTTTTTAACTTTTTAACTAAAAATTCAACTGCTTTCCATACAATATAATTAGCTTGTACTCTTTTCGGAGTTTCATTGACTAATTTTTCAAATTTCGTAATGTAATCGGGGTTAGTTATTATCACTACTGATTCATTGGTAAAATGGTATTCTTTAAATATTTTCATCCATTTTATAGTTGGCCACTTTTTGATTACTGCTTTAATTGTTATTGCATTATTATTATTTGTGCTGTTAAGTGGAGGTGAGTGATTCTCAACGCTTGCACGGTAGAGTTTCTGTTCGAAATCTAAAGACTGTATCAATTCTACTATAGCCTGTGATTCATTTACTCCTAAAGCTTTAGCAACACTGACCATATACTCGAATTTAGATTTTATTCCACTCCAATCCGAATGATTTCTTGCATTTACACTTGGGAAATTCAATTCTGGCGGATTCAACTGATTCATAAAATAGAGTACATTAGTTTCGCAAATTACCGAAATTTCGGTAATACTCTAAATTTTATTACTATTTTAGTAAAACTTACCTCGAAAAGTAATATATTTCCTATTGATAGTGATAAAAATGTTCTGTAGATAGCAAAACTCTTGATACCAATGCTTTCCGCTTTGACATTGATGTCAATCAAATCAAAATAGGTTTCATTCCATTGAGAGCCAACAGCGACCGGCCAATTGCCTAATTTAGAGACTATACTTTTGATAAAATCAATATCTTGGAATCTAATGGTGAAATCTGAGGAAACAAAAGGTTCTAGTCAGTTTATTTGATAATTGAATCAACTCGTTAATTATATCTTTTTACGAAAGATTTTTAAGTAAATAATCGATATCAAATCAGTATTTTTGAGAATCAAGTAACCTCAAAATGATCGAAATAAAAAAAGTCATTACGAAATTGTTTGTTGAATTCATTTAAATTTTCACAAGAAATCATCCAATCGTTTATGAAGTTGAAAGGCCTGAATGTATTTGACGAATTACTTTTCCGCACTAATTCCTTCAACTGACGTATTTGATCGGCTAACGGTGCGAAAAGATCTTGAGGAGGTGAAAGTCGAGATCCACTAACGTTACCAAAATTACCGCATGCGTATTCGTAGAAATTATCACAAGGGTCTACATCTTGTTTAAAATTTCTCTTTATTATTAGCTCTAAAAAATAAATCCATTAAATAGATAAATAGATTTTATCATCCTTGTGATTGACATGTCAATAGGACATAAAGAGTTACCAAAGTCTAAGTTATCTTGTATGCATTCCTGAGTACTGCAACTGTTACAATATTTGTTGAATATACATTTATTGGTATTATTCGAAGCTTCAGTTATTATAATCGAGACAATAATTGCTAGCGAGCTCAACCAGAGTTTCGTCCTATAACAGAAGTTATTCACATTTAAAATTATTCATGGAGCGTGCTATGTCACGTTGGCCACTAGTTTTTTAAAAACGATCTAACTTAGATTGAATGACCCTTTTGTACTTTTTTTACATTACTAAAATCGGTTTTCAGAGATGTTCTAATTTCTTATAAGAAACTAAAACAACATTACTAGTTTTAATTAGAATTTTGATCAGCCTATCCCGACTAGAAATTGTCCCAGTACTTATATTGGGGCCCGCTTGGGATTTGGTGGGGCAAGCCCTATAGGTCTATCCCAACGAAAAAATCGATGATTTTTCAATACCTCTTCCCAACTAGGGCCTAATTGGGAACTTATTGGGAAAACCCAAATTCAATTAAATAATAAAAACATCGATTTTGTCTGAATGGGATCAAGTTGGGAACGTGTTGGGATAGTCCGATGTAAAAATCGATGATTGTGCAATCGCTCTTCCCAACTAGGGCCTGATTGGGAACATATTGGGAAAACCCAAACTCAATTGAATGATAAAAACATCGGTTATGTGTGAATGGGATCAAGTTAGGAACGTGTTGGGAAAGCCCGATGTAAAAATAAATCATCTTTACTATTTTTTGCCAAATGGGGATCTGAGCGGGACCCATTTGGGATATCCTTAGATTCTTATTGAATAAATTGAAGTTTAAATATTAATAAGGAAAATTTTTGGCCTAAAACAATTACTTCTTGTAAATATTTTTCGTCAAAATTATAGACCTTAAAAAGAGAAAATAATTTTGACAAACTTGATTGCTTGAATGAAGCAAATTCTTGATCGAAGTATAATTAATTAAAAAAATTTTCTGCTTTATTGAAAACAATGAAAATTTTCTTTGTTTATGTTTTTTTCTATCATAAGTAAATGTCTAAAAATTAAAAAAAATAATTTTAAAATTAAAATTCAAAACGCTTAACTTCACTTAAAACTCTGTACTTTGAATATTTATAAACTTTTTATTTTTTACATAATTTACATATTTCTCTTAATACGTATTGAAAATAAGTGAATTTTTGTAGATTTCTTTAGCTTATAAAAATTGAACATCATATCTTATCATCAAATTTTTTAAGTGGATTCACGTTTGATAGAATTTTTGTACGTAAAGAAAATTTTGAGAGTAATTAAAAATGTCAATTGGAGATCAATAAATTAATTTTAATTGTTTTTTCTGAAACACGAATTTCTTAAGAGCTGATACTCCGTTGAAGTGTTTGTTATAGTACTAAGGGAACTTTAGAAAATAAATTAGTCCGATCGAACGGGAGGCACTTTTCCCTATTGTACCTGGCTAAGGTCTTTACAAAATGAGATTGAAATATATTAACTGGCCGTTATGTAACAAATAAAAATACTTGCATGAATACTTACATGTTGAAAATATTTACTGTAGTTTACACAAAAAAAGTGCAAAGAAAAAGTATCTACCGGCACAACGTGGTTGCCGGATTACTACAACAGTCGTTTGATTTTTAGAGGTTAGTTAGAGGTAGAGGTGAGTATAGTGGAAACAACTATGATATTGTACTTGATTTTTCAATCCCACCGACAATTAAATATTGAATTATTTTTAGGTAATAACACTATCCATTAAGAAATCCATCATTTTAAAGTCTGTATTATCAGACCATTTTATTTATAATAAGATAAGAAATGAATGAATTGTATGACACCATTAAAGTAATCTCTTGTCAAAATAGGAAGGCTATTAACGATGTGATTCATTCGGTCAATCTTAATTGATGTACTTAAAAAAAGCTAAAAAAAGTTTGAGCCTGCAGGCCATCCCTGGCACTTCCCGCTATGTACGAGCTCAAAACGATCGAGAAATTATCTATTGCAATGTTTTGAGCTTCTCGAGCTCATAAACACAACTTTTGTACTTTTTTGAACTCTTCGAGCTCGATAATCTAGTGGTTATTGTATAATGGATTGCTAATTTATCAGATTGACACTAAAAATTGTTGAAAAGAAAACACTAATCTAGAGCAGGAAATCATTCTTATTTATTTAAGAAGCTTTAATCTTAAAAGAAGTTACATTTTCTTACGGGGTTCATTTTAGATCCCAGTAGGCATTTGAATTCTTTTGCGAAATCTACACTGAGAGAAAAAAATACTTTTATTAAGAAAATTTTCTTCATACAAAAATTTATGTTCTTAAAAATTTTCAAGAATATATATTCTTAGCTCAAGAAATTGTTAAATTGATTGAAATAATTTTTACTTAATATAAATAAAGCTATTCTTTTGTTTATCTATTATCCAAAGATAAATATTGATGTTCTTCTCTTCAGAAATTAATAATTAATAATAATAGAATATTTGATCGTCAGCGAGTTTCTTGAGCCAAGAAATTGTTAATTGAGCAAAAGTATTTTTTTTTCTCAGTGTATAAGCTGTTTGATAATGGCCCGATCACACGTTTATTATCCGGAGCATGATTGTCATTTGAAAGCACATTAAATTTTGTTTTATAATCACAATATTGATTAGCATATGACAGCCAAAATATCTTATTCGCATCGAATCGTGAGCTAGAATCGTGAACTAGTTCCATACCGTGTTTTTTAACCTAATCTTGGTAGGCAGAGTATGCGGCCTTGATGCCAATGTTGTCAGCAATATTCTCTTGTAAAAAATATTCACCGTTGAGCTACAATAGAGAAAAGTAATTTCAGTTACATCAAAATTTGATAAATTTACTAACATTTTTTAAATATTGTGTGATTATACTTTGTAGTTAGTTGTTCCAAAGGTAAAGTTGTTAAACTGCTCAATCAGGCATGTTTCAACTTCCTTCTATTTTTGATTGGACTGTATACACTCCACTTGTTTTCCATTAATCCATATTTGTTGATATATTTATTACAATCGTCAACAGCGTGTCCTAGTTCATGAGCAATAAGAAATCCCAGAGTACCTCTGTAATTGATGAAGTTCGAACGATTGATGTAAAAAAACAAATTTTCTATTACTCGAGTATCGGGCTGGCGGCAATCGACGTGGTTTTTTGATGTTAAGAGCTGATTATAGTTTTTGGAATCAATCGGTAAAGCCGTTTTAAAGTTATTTCAAAAAAACCATATTTCAAAAAATTTTTTTTGCAGTTTTTTTTTAGATTTCTCAAAATCTATTGGTTAGAATCGGTCCAAATTATAGTCAAAATCCAAGTTTGGTCAAGCCCTTTCGAGTGGTGCCAACCGCGATGAAATCGGTCAAGCCGTTCAAAAGTTATGAGGGGTTTACATACGGCCGTACACACACACACACACGCATACATACAGACATACGGACATCATCGCGGAAACATTCGGGGTAGCTTCCTAGGACCTCAAAACGTCAATATCCGTTGAAAACTCGATTTTCAAAAAACGGGGTAAAACCAATAACTTCTTAACTTTTGAATATTTTCAATTTTCTTAGCGGGAAGTTAAAAATATACATAAGTAGATTCAAGATGAAGTTGATCTTGTTGGCTTTCAGAGTTAAAAACGTTAACATGTTCAACTGTATAATATGGGATGAGGTAAAACCATTAAAAAGGAGTGGCGCTACGCGGGTTTCAAAATGATTTGTGCTCCTGACTGAGAGGAAAACTGGTTTCGGATCTCTCTCAAGGCGATAGATGATACAACCTGAAAGATCCGTAGGTGGGATCATTCCTTTTTAGCCATAGAAACTCCATTAGCTATAACAGACACGTGGGAGTGGCGCTGTTCAGATTACTTTTGGTTCTGATTCATTTTCAAGGGAGAAATACTCCTTCAGATCGTTATTTCAACTCAGCAGTACTCCCACAAGATGGCAGGATCTATTCCCTTATAACGATATATTAAATCTAAGGGAGTTTGTGAGAATGGCTTCAAGCTTTGCAACAAAATCCATTAAGTGGCACTTGGAGATTACTCAAGTGAATTATTGATCGCGACGTTGCTGAAAGGTTATAATAAAAAGCATAGAGAAGCTTTTAAATTATTTCAAGTTTCGGAAGATAAATCCAAAGTCGCTTTAGATGTTAACTTTGACATTAAATTTTTCTCTATAGAGAAGAATATAGTTATTAGATACGTATCAATCAATGGAAAGCCATTTGATCATGAATTGGAAATAATTCAGTTACTATTTAACAATAATAATTCAAAAAAACTTATATTTTTTAATTGGTCATTTTGCTAGAATTCAATGAATAACTCTTGGAATTGTAGCTCATAGAATACTCGCGTACTGATAAAATGATTAATTTAAGAAAAGAAATCTTAAATTATGAAAATCATTTTAAAGAATTTTCTTGGCTTGAATTAAGCAGAAAAAGTTTTTAAACTGAGTGAAGATAGTCAAATTTTTCGAAATAATTTTTTTCACTCTAACAGTGTTATATTGCTACTCATCAATATACGGATATTGACAGCGTGCGCATACATATCCGGAGGAATTCTCGGAAAAAGCTTCTAGTCTCAATTCCGCAAAGATTCTAGAAAAATTCTGCAGAGTTTCCACCGGGATTTCTCCGAAATTTTCTGAGAATCTTGAAAAGTCTGCAATGAATTAATCAACATGTCATTATTTCGCGAATCCATATTATTACTTATTTATTAATTTTTTAACAATGATCATTTTTTATGATTCCATCCTGAATTTATCTGAAATTCATATTTGTGTCAAAATTGTGTATTGTGTGTGCACACATATAGTGTTGTCAGTATGCATAAATATATTTCACAATAATAATTGAGCACTAGTTTTTTGGGCACCTTTTCAATTATATATTGATATAAGGTATACTATATAGCAATATTGATATAAGATACAAACAGCAGCAACAATGAAATGTATTTGCTGGTGCAATTAAAAAATGATGATGATGATGTTAATGTTAGTAAACCATTCATTGGTAATTTATTGATAAGTATTGTTTCTAACTACCTATTTTTTGTATAAATATACATGAGGCATAACTTTTTCTTAATAATTAAATTTATTAATTAAAATTTACTTAAGCTTTTTATGTATGTTGGATACAACGGAGCATTCAGATTCCTGTCCTATTATTATCACTGGCCCAGAAAGGGCAAAGCTCTGTAATACTATTATACATACAGTTAGTTATAATATAGTATATTGTGCAACAAGTGCGACAATGTCGCACGAGTTGCACATACTATTTTGTATTACAAATGCGGTGATATATATGGGTGCAAGATTGGGGTCTAGGGGCGAAGCCCCCCCCAGTCCATATAAACAAATAAAAAGTTAAAAAAAAAAAAGAAACAAATATATATCACATAATAAACGCAAAGTAACTAATATTAACTAACAAAAAATAAATTTACACATTAAAACAATCAACACATAAGATTAAATGACATTAAGTTTAACTGTCACTACAATTTTTTAATTTTCTTTAACAAACAAATTTATTCCAAAAAATTAATCATAAAAAATTGCATTTTTTATTTTATAAAATTCCTACATGTCAATTTTATAAAAAAAATTTTTTTTGTCATAATTTATTTTTTACAAAAATTATTAAAATGATCAAATTTCTGCTAAATTAATTTTTATCACAATTAGCTTAATATTAGTTAATTATTTTTACTTTCGTTAAAAGTATGAGAACTTTGTAATGTCAACCTCACTTCTTTAATATTGACAGTTAGATTGTTTTTTTTTTGTTATTTATTTTAATTTTAGCAGTTTTCACAGTCATTTGCGTGCGACAAGTAAACTTGTCGCACTCAAATAACGGTTTCATTTATGAAAAAACTCACGCATAATTTTAAAATGGGCAAACAGCTCTTTTTCAAACCCAACAGCGAGCGCCAAGATACTACTTTTCCCGCATGAGTAATACAAAGGAAGATATTTTGAAAATACATATTCCATGTTAGCTTGATAGACCTTGAATCCTAAAGTGATATATGAATAACAAAAAAATAAATAAATTATGTTTTTTGTATAATAGATATTATTTGTTTTATTTTGCTAGTAAAGTTTTTAAAAATTTAATATTACCTGAGTGAAATTACTTTGCATGAATGCCTGCATTTAATTTACATTAAATGGGAATCCTGTCGTGAAATCGGAAACGAGCAGCGATGGATATCGATTTCAGAAGGATATGAGGAGCTTTATGTACAGAAGTATACACCTGTGACAGAAAACTTTTTACGGCTACGCATGAGTTACGAGGGTGTGTTTTGCGTACATCGTACTGAATATATGATGCTGCGCAATATAAAAGTTTATAGCTTGAACCCTTTAACAAATAAAACAGAATTTTGAAATTTTCGTTTTTGTAACGTATTATATTATTTTTAGTTGACATTTTCATGTCCTCGTATGCATGTATCAATCTTTCTATCTATAGGTATATTAAAATTTTATTTTCTCAAATGTATTGTTATTATTAATTTTTTTTTTCAGATTCAACTACACTAGAGCGATTATTATGTAAAAACAATCGGCACCTACTGGTAAAAAAAACACTGCATCAGTATTGTCTTTTTCGTTACAAAGGCAGTTATAAATCCTGTATAAGACAAAGGTAAAGTGGTCAGTCGTAAATATACACGTGTAAATATATTGCAGCCGTAATGTAGCTCTGCAACTAAATTGTATTCTTTGTATAAGTATATTGAGCTCTTATTGCTTCGAAGCTAAATCATTAAATAACCATGCGCTTATATTTTACAATCATTTTAAAATCTTGGTGCTTAGATCAAGTCCGAGAATTTAACTTTTTTTAAATACGTGAAAGACACAAATTGTTCATACTTTACACTAATAAAAAATCCAGTAACTTGATTGAAAAAAAGGAGCTTTTATCACCAAGAATTAATATCAATGTCTTGAATTACGTAAAAGAATGTTTGGTTTTAAATTTTACTTAAGCAAAAACAAATTCGTTTTTCGGTTTTCAAAAATGGATTTCTCATCAGATCACGTTTTAAAGTCCTAGGAAGCTATTCGGACTATTTCTAGACGGATATCCCTTCATATGTATGTAAATTTGAATCACTTCGGTTCAGTAGATTTTGGGAAATCTCAAAAATAAAACTTTCAAAAAATTGTTTTTTTTCGGAATAATTTATAATTTTTAAGCTAATGTATCGATCAATCTTAAAAAAATGATCAGCTCTTAACTTAAAAAAATAATAGCAATTGTCGCCAACCGCCTCAAAATGGATTAATTCGATCAATAGAAACCGTTGTGGAAAAATTTCGAAAAAAGTGTTTTTTTTTTTTACGTAACTTCGAAATTTCTTCTCGAATCGTTTTTGATGTAAGAGAATCACTGTTCGAGCTTGAGAAATTGCGTCGAATGCCGTCAGTCTCGTCAAAATCTGTCAATTAGTTCGTAAAATATTTAATTTTTAAAAATTCGAAAAAAATGTTTTTTTTTTTTAACATTACTTCAAAATATTACGCCAAATTGTTTGGTAGTTAATAAATAATCTTTTTGTGCTTTTAAGAAACTGCGTCGAATGCTGCAAGCCATTTAAAAAACGATAGATTTTATCATGTGTATAAAAGTATAAAAGTTGCATTTTTGAGCTTGAAGAGCTCAATACTTCGGAATAGATAATATCTCGATCGTTTTGAACTCGTACATAGCGGGAAGTTTCATAAATGGCCTGCAGGGTCAACCGTTTTCCAGACTTCTTTTCTTATCTAACGCAAGCGCTCTAACCCTAAACCAATAAGGAATCAGGGTCCATTTCTTCGATTAGTATCAAGAATTTCAATTCTGAACTAACTTCACTTCAATCATCAATTTTATGTTATAGGATTACCGTTAACTAAAATACTTCAAATCAATAAAAAATATTTAAAATTTGTACAGTAAATAACGAATTTTCCAAAGTTTATTTTGTATATAAATCAACGGCAGATCTATATGAGGGATGATTACTGATTTATGAACCATTAATAAACAAGGTCATATATTTCTGGTCTACATTCAACATAAGGAATATCTTGTTTACTTTGTTCCAGAATCGACGCAAAGCTACTAAACCCTAAAATTCAGGTAATATAATACACACAAAGATGCGGTGGTCGAGTTTTGAGTTTCTAAACTGGAATAAAGGATACACATAATGCCCGGAAGAGAAAATGGAAAACGATTTACAATGGATGGTAAACCATAACGTAATCCAAATCAATAAACTAATTAAGTTTAACTAACTAGTTAAACCAGTTTCGTTCGACTGGTTGTATTACTTGTTACTTGAGTATTATTATTATTATGTACTGAAAGTAGATACGATTTTGGTTATTTTTAAAATATCTGAAATTGAATACAACTCACAAATTCCTGTAATGAAGTGGTTATCTTTCAAATCGTTTAATGAATAAAATATTTAGCGTTGCAAGCTAGTTCTGAAATTAATAGATGCGTCAATGTATATAGCATTATTTATTTATGTAATTTTTACATTTACATACCTGTAAATTTAAAAATTTTTTCGTTTTAACAATAATATTATTTAACAATGTCATTTTTACATATATTTATACCGGTAAATTCAATAGTTTTTATTTTTAGATGTAGTGTTAATTAAAAATTTAATTCTTACATTTTCATGCCTGTAGATTTAACAGTAATTCTTTGTAAAAATATAATAGATAATTAGCAGTGCTTAATTTTATTTTGATAATTACAGACAAATAACATAGTGACCGTTTGGTTCCGAATCATTATCTTTAGTGACCAGGTAATTTTCTATTGTGACTTATCGGATCGTAATAATAACTTTAAATAAAAGTACGCATTCAAATGAGTATATTACACACTTAGGGCAGGAAAGTAAGAAATGTCTCAGATCACATGTTTGTTGACCTCGGCTTCGTCGTCGGCTAACAATTACCTGTGATCTGAGACATTTCTTACTTTCCTGCCCTAAGTGTGTAAATATAACAATTACCTGTGATCTGAGACATTTCTTACTTTCCTGCCCTAAGTGTGTAAATATACCATTTATGTCACACTGAAAAAAAAGTTTTTTTCCACCTAGAAAATTTTTCCCTCCTGTAAAGAAACTGGTATACCCGTGTGGAGAATATCAAAGTTTTTTTCCTACACTAATAAGTATAGTGATTTTTAAAAAACTGGGTTTCCTCCTCAGCAAAATACCAAAATAAAAATATGGCCGACTTAACCTCATTTGACACAAATGCATATGATATGTTTATAATACGGTGGATCTTTTTTATTATAATTAAAAAATTAATAATTATTAATTTATCAATAATAATTAAATTAAATAAATTTAAGAAAATTAAATTATAATAATTAAATTTAAGAATGATACTGAAGTTGACAGACATTAAAAATTTTTTTAGAATTTTATGGCAATTAAATTATTAAAAAAAAAATAAATTTAATTAAAAAATTCCACACCAAGAAATTACAGGACAATCAGCGGTCACAGGAACTGTTGGCAATTCCGGGTCTTCGAAAATATTTTTTACCTAGACTACAAGCAAAATGTCTGTGGGTTTTTAAAATTAAAAGACAATCGATCAAAAATAACTGTATAACTTCCTGGAGCAGCGGTCACAGAAGCTGTTGGCAGTTTCGGGTCTACATAAATATTTTTTTACCACGATTAAAAGCAAAATCTCTGTGGGTTTTCAAAATTCAAAGACAATCGATCAAAAATAACTGAACAATTTCCTGGAGCAGCGGTCACAGGAGTTGTTGGCAATTCCGGGTCCTCGAAAATATTTTTTACCAAGATTAAAAGCAAAATCTTGGTGTGTTTTTTAAATTACAAGACAATCGATCAAAAATAACTGTACAACTTCCTGGAGCAGCGGTCACAGGAAAATTAATTAATTTTTAGTTATCTTTTGTATTTTAAATTTCTTAACGCCTATTTTTTATGATTATTACATTTTTAGTCGTCTTTGTTATAAATTGTAAGAATTTACATTTGTAAATATTTAGAGATGTCCAGAATCAAAGATATCTAAATTTAGTGGTCTATATTTAGAGATGTCCATTTTTTAAGTTTACGAATAATTAAAACTGTCTATTTTTTTATATTTCTAAATTTTCAATTGTCTTTTTATTGACTTGTCTAAATTTATTCTCTTCCACTGTTTTAAATATCTGCAATTTCACTTGTTTGTTTTATGGTTTCTCTAATTTTAAAGATATCTTATTTTTAAATTTTATAATTTTATGCTTATCTTTTTTAAAATAATTCCAATTTTTTTGGTAACTAAATTTTGACATTACTACCTTTATGATTATCGAAATTTTAAATTATCCTTATTTAGATAAATAATTTTTTTATTATTTCTAATATAATATTTATATAAATTATTTACTTAGTGATTTCTTTATTTAGAGTTGTCCAAATTTTGATGTTTCCATTTT
>CAJNRD030001124.1:24868608-24894167 GCA_905319865.3 Cotesia congregata
TGCGTAGGACCATATTAAATACTCTATCCATAAAATTAACCCAATAATTAATTAGATGTGATAAATATATAATTAAACATTGTTATATATAATTATATATATAGTTATATATAATTATATATGAATATATTTGGCCATTTTTCATATATAATCATATATAGCCAATTTATATATAAATATATATAATTATATATAAATATTTTTTCTCGGGGCATTGAAACACCTTTTTGAGGAATTTTTTAAATATTCATAATCCAGTGTGTATTAAATACTAATAAATGATTTATTAAATATTAATAAATTATTTTTTATATGTTAATAAATCGTTTATTAAATTAGTAATAAATATTGGTTAGCACAAAAAAATAGCTGCTAATAAATGATTTAACAAATCTTTTTAAATACAAAAAAATCCTTCTATCAGTGTATATATTATAGGAACCATTCCTATATATTATGGGAATCATGCCGATATTACAATTATAATTATAGGTATCGTTCCTATAATTATAGGAACCTCTCCCATAATTATAGTAACGTTTCCCAAAAATTATGGGTATAATTCCCATAATTTAAGTAATCGCTCCTAAAATGGTATAGGAAAATATTTCATTAAAATTATAGGAATGATTTTCATATTTTTCTCTCCGTGTAAATCAATTTAAAAGCCGCGTGAATTTTTAGATTTGTAAGCGAGTAGCGCACTTAACAGAAGAACTGAGGCATCTAATGGATGTGAATATATCGTTGTAATAAATTTAAAGCTGCAAAAAGCGCAGTCGGTAGTCAGCGTGCTGTACGGCATACAGGAAATAGGAGAGAAAGCGAGTGGTAAAAAAGAACCATTTACCCGTTTACTGAGGCTAAGTTTCAAGAAAAAACAAAAGGAAAAAGAAAAATAAGCTTTGGATCATTTCCCTGGAATAGCAAAAAGAAAATCAAAAAGAAAAAGAAAAAGAAAAACCTGGATGTGTATGTGCCAGTCATCACCTTTCCGGTACATATTGGAAGCCATCTTGGACGTAACCTACCAATCCGAGCAGCGTAAACTTTGTTCCCTACGTGGTACCCGGCCCCACCCGAGGAGCTGCCACGATCAATACTGGGAAACAACCCCCGGTTACACCCTCTAACCCTCGCTGAGTCTCCCTTCTCTTACTTTATTCCTGGACAAGCCAGCGAGCCCTGGGCAAGGGCAAGGGACGCAAGCCAGAAATTTCGATGCGGGCCAGATATTCTAGGCAGTAGATAGCCAACCACCCTTCTACCCTTCCACCCTTTTTATCTACCCACCCCTGAAGAGAGTTATGGAGCTTCCTACGGACTACTGAGCACAGACGACTGGGTGAACTGCCTCGAGCTCTGTGAGTTGCTTCAGCATGCGAGATGAGGGATTCAGAGGATCATTATTATTCATTGAGGCAAGAGAAACCCCTTGGTGCCGTGGTATACATTCTTAGAAGTTTCGCCAAGTTAAGGCATAAATTCTGGTAATCAATAGAGGATATATTGCTTTTTACACCTGCTGTTAAAGTTGATTATCTTTTTGCTTTACCTTATCTGTGTTTTTTTATGACTGATGACAATTTCGCGATGTAATAGTTTAATCTCAAAAATTGTTCGAATTTTATCAAGAGTAGATAAAAAATTATTCATATTCATAGCGAGAAGTTAAAAAAGTTTCAAGCATTTGATAAAAATAATTTTTTTATGAAACTGAAAAAACTTCTGGATTATTTGCACGGGAAAAATATTTACTTAAACTAAAATCAAATATATGGAAAAATAAAAATTATTTTAGACTTTATGAGTATACAAAAATTGGGTTCCATGATTGTTGATACCCCGACAAAATATCCCCAGACAAAAATAGACCTGATATCCAAAAACTGAAACCATTTTAATCTTCAATAAGTGAAAATATTGATCAAACAAATCTCAATTTATTCGTGATGTTTTGAATTTAGTGCCTTATGAGTCTTACTCAAAGCATATTAAATTTTAAAATGAAGGTAAAATAAACTTTTACGGAACTTTTAGATTCTAAAAATAAATGAAATGCAATCATCAATTAATTAATAGATATTAAACTTGTAAAAAATCAATTGAATATACTTTAACCACCTGAGGATAATCAATTCTCAATAACAGTAAAAACAAATTACTGATAAACAATTACAGATCATAACTACTCTGTTTATGCTCAAAATAAAATCTGTTTATGACAGGAAAAAATGTGTCTTTTCGTTCTGAGGTAAAATTCTAACGTATGGAGTCAAAATTTTTCGTCAAATCGAATTGGAAAAAATCAGTCTATCAAAATAGCAATGATTATATACGATGTCTGAAATGGAATCTGTTGTCTGAAATGTAAAAAGTCTTAGAAACTTGATTCCGAAGGATATTTTTGCCAACAAAAATTAATATTGTTGTTGTTAAAAAATGAAGATTAGATATACGCGCGAAAGGAAACATAAAGAAAAGAAAGGCATATGAATATTAAAAGTATAACGTTGAAGCAGCCGCATATGGGAACCGCTCTTTGATTATCCGCTGGTTCGTATAATAACAAGTTCATAAAGACGTCTGGTGCGCATGTGCGCTTTGAGGCCAGTCTTACTCACACGGATTTGAATAATGCAACCATTTACATACTCAGAAGCGAGATGCCAAAAATAAAAAAGAACTGAGATGAATAAGGAAAGAAGAAGGATACGGTCTGTGTTCCAACATCGACGCCACAACCAAAGGCAGCCATTTCCGTTGGCAAGCTGTCCCTCCAGTACGCCCATACAGCATAGCTAGATCAGGTCTTTGCCTTCCTGCACCAGAACTCGAGAAGACATATATATACACGCCAAGACTTACTTGTGTATACTATATATTTACTGGAAGACATCTTATTTCCAACAATGTTTCTTCTCCGCTCTCCAGTGGTCCGCCCGTAAATTCTCATTCCAAATCCCGAGACTCGTATAAAATATCTGTATCCCCACTAGCAGTAGATCCACCTTTAAATCCTTCGTTTTTCTCTCCCGCTATTGGCCTACGCTCGATTCCTGCTCACCCGGCATAAAAAATCTTCAATAGATCGATGAACTTCAACAATACTATCCTTTACCTTTTTTTCAACTGTATACAGAGGATGAGGATCTATCGCTATTTTTTACTTTATAGGTTCACCTTCTTTTCTTATTCATGGTAACACAGCAAATTTTAATATTGAGCAAACGGTAAAATTTCTATGATTATTTAAAAGTCTTGTGTACATAAACTTTTGGTATAGGAGCTTTAAATTGAAAATTCAAATCAGAGCTATAGAAGAAAAGCTTCAAAGATTTGAATTGATCGATTGAAGTCATTATGTATGCATTGAAAAATTATCAGCACATCAGAGACGTGATCATTGGAGATGCTTTTCTAATCCATTGTTGAAGCTCATTTGCATCTAATTTTTAATTATGAACCAGGTCCAGACTTTTAGTCGAAATAATTCAACTGTGTGAAAAAATTTCAACTATTCTGAGTCAAAAACATAATAACTTTGCATGATAATGAAACAATTGATGTACACTCAAGCAGGATTAAAAGATGTAAGATAAAAAAACTGATAATGTTTAACCTGCAATTATTTTTAACTTCCCGCTAAAAATCTCAGATTTTCAAAAATCGGGAAGTTATTGTTTTCACTCCGTTTTACAAAAATCGAGTTTTCATCAGATCTCGACGTTTGAAAGTCACGGGGAAAAAAAATGAAAAAAAGAGTTGTTTTTTTTTTAATTTTTTTAAATATCTCCGAATTGGCTGAACCGATCAGTCTCAAAAACTAATCAGCTCTTAACCGTGAAAACCCCCATCGATCGCCACCAAAAACGTTAGAATCGGTTGATGCGTTCGTGAGATATCGTTGTCGAAAAAAATCGAAAAAAGTGTTTTTTTTGTAATAACTTCGAAATTCATGGCTCGATCGATTTAAACTTGAAAATTTTTCATGGAGCTTCAAAAACTGCGTCGATTGCCGCCAACCGCGTGAAAATCGGTTCATTCATTCAAAAGTTATTGCCGTTTGAAAATTCAAAAAATTGTGTCTTTAAATTGCTATTAGAGTTTTGAGCTCGAAGAGCTCAAATTGACACAAAAATAATATTTTTGAGCTCGAAGAGCTCAAAAACGTTATGTGTAGTTTGAAGCGTTTAAGTACAAAATGAGCGGGAAGTTGCAGGGATGGCCTTTAGGGTGAACCGTTTTTTTAATTTTTATTTTCGACTTCTAGCTGAAATTTTGTCTCATTTATAGTCAGTTTTATCTTAAATTTCGAGTTTTTGTATTATTATAGTTTTGATTTATATTAAGCCAGCTTTAATTATTAGGTGTTGGAATTAATTCGTAGCGTTTTACAAAAACCTTGTAGCGAAAAAAAACGCTACGAATTAATTAAAACTCCTAATATATTTGAATTAATAAATTCCTAAGATATCGGAATCAAACTAATTTTTAAAATATTGATATTATAGCCGATTTCAACTTTAACTAATTATATATGACATAGAAAATTCCTCATCAGTAGTAACTACTTATAATAAGCTCAGACATACTTATTATATGTTGATTAATCATTTATAATAAATAGAGTGGCGTTTCAATCTTTTAATTAATGTATGGTATTCAAAATAAATAATCCTTTGCACCATAAAAATCAATTTCAAAATAACTGCAACGATCAAAAAAGACTTTAAATAAATGAAGAGTGTGAAAATTGATGAATTTCCACTAAAAAGTTTAGAGATATATTTTAAATAGCATTAAAATTTTATGAACTTTTTCCGAAGTTATAAACACGTAAATGACTACCTCCATGTAAATTTATCACGCTCAAAAAAAATTTAGCGAAGAATCAGACACATCCATAATAAATAAGTTTTTTTTTTTTTCAGCAGTAAATGTAATAATAAAATTAAAAATGATTAATGTGTAACCTGTACACTTTTATTCCTAATTCATTTTACTCCTCAATTACATTTTTTGTCCATAATCTGTCCCAATTATACTGCACAAGGCAAGCTGTGAATATGTAAAGTGCTTACAAAACATGCAAAGGGAACCTGCACTGGATTAAAAGTCTTCATGGAAAAAAGAAAGAAGAAAAAACAGAAAATTTGCCCGTATCGTGATTTTGCAGAGCAATAAATCAAAGAGCAGGAGCCCGCGACACGTGAGTCGTAATATTTAAGTTAATAGCTCAGTATAATAAAGTTAATGGCTTTATGATAGCTGTTGGAAAGATGAGAGTACGGACACATCGCATTCATGCACTTTCTACAACACTCAGTACTTCTTGCTCTTTTCCCACTGGATGCTTTTGTTCAACTTAAACTCTTACATACAATGCGAGCTATATATATTTGCTCTCTCATATTTGACGGCGTACATTTACCGACAACGGGTACACAGCTATTGTCGGCGGAAAATTCAACGATTCCAAGCGCTCTCGCAGACCATCTGTATCTTTGTACATAATTCCAGCTATTATATATAATTTCAGATAAAATATGCTAATGTTGCAAAAGGAAATTTTTTTAAAGTTGAAATCTTTCCTTTTGATGAAAGGATTTTTTACTGCATAACTATCTAGTCAGCTTCTAAGTTCTTGTTATTAACATTTTAAATGCTATTATGAAGATATTTCTAAGCTGCAAGACAAATTGTTTGCATACTTTTTATTCTATAGCTGAAGTTTGAATGTTTTATGCAACTATAAAGTACATTTTCTATTGTAGAAACAATAAATTAGTTGCAAAAAATAGTCTACAGTGTGCTTCCATATGTACTTGGAAACAAACACGTGTCATATTATTATAACAAATTTTGTTTTTTATAAATGTATTTATAAAATCAAAAATTTTAGGAGTTGACTTTTGCAAAATTATTGTTCTTACATCAATAATAAAATTAAGTTGATTCAAGAAAGTTATTTTGGAGAGATTGTTCGTCTAAAAATCAAAACAGAAAATTATTGAATCAAGTAAAATTATTCAAACCTAGAAAAATGTCTTAATTTAAGAATTTTTCTACTGAATTGAAGACGATGAAACTGTTCAAAATGATTTTTTTGGTTGAATGATTTTTTTTCTTGAATCAAATTAATTTTATTATAAGTGTAATTAATTCTTTCGTACCAAATTAAATTTTGATATTAGCAGTGTTTTTATTTTTGACACACCTAGAACTCCTAGAAAGTGAATTTTTATGAAAAGCCTTCTTAAAAAAATGAAAATTGAACTATTTTAGTGAGCAAACAATTATGCAAATTAGAAAGTGGAAGACAATTATTAAAAATAAGTATATAATAGGAAGTATTATGTTCAATATATATAAGTACACTATTGTTGTTAGATACGCTGAAATAGTTATGAATGAATATATTACAATATTTTCATCAGTTATATGCATTCATTAAATTAAATTAATGTGAAAATACAAAAAACTTGTAGAGAGAAATTGACTTTTGGAAACGAAGGTGGGTCACTCCTTACTATTAACTACTTCTCGTTGCATGTGAACTTGAAAAATTTCAAGCCATTATGATTGAACTTGAAGAGTTCTTAAGGTACAATAAAGTGCAATAAAACTATAGATAAGTGCCAGTTTTTATAGAAGCTTCATTACATTGCTATGCTATAAGTTAACGTATATATTATTGTTGTTCAAATAACGAGGCACACTTTTCACAGCTACTTAACGCGCGTCCAATAAACATGAAATATCACGACAATAAAACATTTTGCGTGGTTAAGAGGGGAGTATTAACTCGCAGTTATAGCTTTATACCCACCAGTAATGAATTCGAATTTGAATTATCTAATAACAAATAAAAAAGAAAAAAAATCAAAACACTTTAAATCGTCGTTTGATATGATAATACTTTTAAAAGAGCAATTAATGCTTTGAACTTGAAATCGCAACTGTTATAAACTACTTTATCATTACTTTGCAATGCAATATGATATACATAACACTGATTGTACATAAATGTTATTACTATTAAATTTTGATATAATTCTTTTTTAAATAAAAAAAAAAAAAAATAGTCAAAAATCTTACCTTGAATTCATTCTGCAAAAAAACGGGGACCATACAATCAATAACTTCATGTCTACATGAACGACAGCCTGAAATTAGAAAAAATATTGTTATTAGGATTCGTGTTGCATAATTTATCTGATAAAAATTGTCGCTTAATTTTGTTAATACAATCTTCAAAGTTTATACCTCTAAACAAAACTTTAAAGCTCACACACGTTTAAATTTACTCTAGAGTTTTGAAATTTTATTTCATAATTCAGGTTGAGAGAAGAAAAAAATATGCTTTAAAACTATAATCATCGTTCGTTGAGATTTACTAATTTTTAATTGTTAAAAAACTTACTGAAATTGTAAAATTAATTTATAATTTTAGTTAATTTTATTCTTATGAATGCTTATAAAAAATTTAATAGTTACCCGTGTAAAAAAAAAATCGTCTTAAAATTGTCTTAAAATTGTCGTTGGTTTAAGATCTTAAACGTGACACAAACTAAGACTATTTTAAGACTCTTTTAAGACGCCAAAAGAAAAATTCCGAGAGCAGATTTTTTAAAATTTTGTTCTCGAATTTGTTGTGAAAATTAATTTTTAGATGATTTTACGACTTTCTGACCGCAATATTTTTGAGTAAGATGTTTTTAAATTGAATTTAAAATTGTTAAAAAATTATTATCTGACAATTTTAATAAGACTTTTTTAAGACGTTCCGTTTTAATGTTCCGGGGCTCTGTCGCTGTTAACCCATCTTAAAATAGTCTAAATTTTTTGTTAAGATTTTTTTAAGACTAATTTAAGATAATTTTGAGACAATTTAAAGACGCTCCATAATAATTTTCCGGAGCTGCCACTGTGATATGTTATCTGAAAATAGCCTAAAATTTTTTTAATATTTTTTTTTCAGATTTCTTTAAGACTATTTTAAGATTTTTCAAGACTATATAAAAATTATTTTAAAACTTAAATCTTAAAATAGTCTTAGAAAAATCTTAAAATCGTCTTGAAAAAATCTTAAAATAGTCTTAAAAAAATCAAAATAATTGTTAAAAAATCTCGGAATGTTTTTTTTTGACATCTTAAAAGAGTCTTAAAATAATCTTAGTTTGTGTCACGTTTAAGATCTTAAACGAACGACAATTTTAAGACAATTTTAAGACGATTTTTTTTACACGGGTAGTATCCGCAATAAATTAAGTTCAACCCATCGATTTTAAACGCAAGGGTTATGGTTCATTTATATTAACTCAAATGTAAATAAGATAAAGTTAGTTAACATAAAAATATCTATAAAATACAAAATATCTGCACAAATTGAATTAAAATAAGTATTACAAAGTCTACAAAATGATCATCCGGTAATTTGGCACTTCCTCAATTGGCAATAGGGTTTCTCATTCATATTCAGCTAAGTGTGTTTATTAGCAAGACAATGGTTTGAACACTCGATGAGCAACACCTCGTAAACCATGCTTCGACGAGCGTATATTCCACTCTACACAATGTACATATCGCAGTACCAGAGTATACCATCACGATTTTAACACAATAAAGCACCTTTATTGCCAATGTATATAGGGCTCTTGTGGTAAAAGGATTCATATATTTTCAGATTACCAAAAAATATTTATACCTTTTACGGAATATTTAATTGTTTGTGTAACTTATAATATAAAATCTTTATACTCTACTTCATTTATATGGAAGCTGAATATACTTCGGTATTTAGGACATATTCATTTTTTTATCAAAGTTTAAGGCTACGAAAAAAATTTCAATATGTAACTCAAAAACAGAATCATCTATTTTCGAAAATAGTAAATTTTTACTCGACAATATTTTTAAACAAAATAAGCTATTAAATTACTTCTTTTGAGTTTAATTTGCACTTAAACGTTACTTTGAACTAATTTTAGACATCTCGAATAAGGGCTTCTTCCTGTGTTACTCGGAAAGAAATCATAACAATGTTCAAAAAATGTCTCAAAAGTGTTGAAAAAATGTCTAAAAAAAAAGGTAACAAAATTCTCAAAATTTATCGATCAATCCAGACTCTGCATGTCTCAAAGCATTCTTGATTTTTTGTTAGGTGTTCAAAAAATGTTCGTAATTGTATCATATTTTGATGTTACAAGCTGTGAACATTTTTTTTTGTATAGGGGGAGTTTAAAAATGTTTAGAATTTTCTATTTTAATAATTAAATAATTCAACAATTTATTGAAAAATTCCATCTCTACAAAATTGAAAAAACTACAAGTGCCAATTTTAATAATGTTATTTCAAAATAAATGTTTTTTCAATACTGATTTTTTAAATAAAATCAAAATATAGTCAGGTTTTCCACGGGTTTACTAATAATATTATTCCTATAAATAGAAAAAAAAAAAACTGTTCAGAAGTTCAAACTATTGCAAAATTCTCAAAGAATTGTTTTATAACTTCATTAAATGTGTGAAGTGATGAAGTGCGAACAGAAATTAATTTAATTTACGCTAAATTAATTACTGTTATAATGTCACATATGCAATAACCAAATGAGTTATTACATCCGCTTCATATTTTATTTGCAAACTATTTTATTTTTTTTTTTTCAATGCGCCACACACATTCAATTTCGAAACTCACTTCTTAATTTAATGTTAATCCAATACGAGTAATAGTATAAATTAAGAAAAAATGGCCGCAGTAGCTTTTGATCCATAATTATTGAATTATATTATTATGATAGATACAGGTCATCATGTTCATAGAAAAATTGATCAAATAATTTCATCACAATAAAAGTTCAGCTTCAGTTTTTTATTTTTGTAGATAATATTTTTTAAATTAACAAAATTGAAATAATAATTCAGGGAATGCATGTAATGCTTACCTTTGAGACGGGTTCACGCAACCATTCATTTACATGAGCAACTACAGGTTAATAATGGCGCAGCGATCCGCTTTGGCAAAGAATTCGACGGCCGTCGCAAAGCACGAGAGAATAATAATACAACACTGCGATTTCACCCTCGATCAATGCATGGAGTCGGTAAATGATTCAAAATATATATTCAAAATCAATATAATCTTTTTTTTACAATTTAATGCAACCATTTTATTTTTATGATCAAATTTATACACCCGATAAAGCTGACATTTAAAATCATACTTTTTCAATATTTTAACTCTGGTTTTTTGTCTTTAATGTTCAAAAAAATTGATCACAATTCCATTTTTTGAAATCAAATTATTGCACTACTGATTTGATATTTTTTTTTTATAGATTTAATTCAACAAAATCTCATACATTTAGTGTCAGTTCAGTACGACGAAAAACTTAGAACTGATCCATCAATAACTATAAACTTTCAAAATATAGGGGAAACAAATGAAATCAAGGACCTTGGACGATTGCTGTAAGTCCTTGGATTGGGATTAGTTCCAACTTGTGTGTTTGTAGGGAAAAAATTGGAGTATTATTTAGAAAAACTTCCAGTTACACACTCTCAGTTAAGTTGATAGAACCGGTTACATTCCTGTAGTTTTGTTTTTACCCCATATTTATACGGATGCTACAAAAAAATAACCTAGATATTTTTGGTACATATGATCCAGTTTTTAAATGAAACTAATTTTGTTTACAATCAGTGAAAAATTAACAATAAATATTAAAAATGTTCAATCATATATTATAAATCAAAAATTTATAAACTAATAGATATTTTTAACAATTATATTTTTTCGTCTGAAAAAGTTTGATCCACTCGATTTATTGAATAAATTCAATCAAAAATGAAAACAAGTATGCAAATATGAAAAAAATCTAGTTGAATATTTGAATCTTCTTGATATTTTAAAAATAAATTTACGAAAATATTAATTACACACTATTATTTATTTACAATAATAACTTTAAAACTAACCAACTAATTTTTCATGGAAAATAGTGATACTGATTTTTGAATACTAAATGTTGATACCCACACTGATAAAAACATTCAGTTAAGCATTCAGTTGATACTTCTTAAAGAGAAAAAATCTTAAAACCAAGAATATCATAGGATATGTTTGATAGTTTTGAAACAAGCAGAAAAATTATTATTTTTGGTACAAATGAATTTTACTTAATTCAAAAATTTTTCTTATTGATTCAAATTGATGTTCTGGATTCAAGGTTTTTTTGGTTTTAGTCAACTTAATTTTATCAGTACACACAAAAACAAAGGTTTACGTGAACCAAGAAATTTTTGTGGAAGACCTAAGTAGTTGTTGGAGCAAAAAAAATTGTTTTAAGCTAATCGTGGCACCTACTGTGTAACTTTTGAACTATTATTATTACTTAAATAAAAGTTAAGAAAAAATTACTTTATTTTATAGTTAACTCCGATAAAATTTGTTGAAAGAACTTTGAAAACTATTTTAGTTACTGCTAAACTGTACAGACATACTATTATGTCCCAAAATTATTGTATACTCCGGCAATTTTTCTCATGAATTTAACAGTAAATTTCGAAGAAAAATTTCTTTCCATGTAGTTTAACTTATTAAAGTATCATTTATTTATCTTTAAATCTAACTGTATAAAATGGAGAGCAAGAAATTTACAGAGATAAACGATGATGAAGACTCCGGATGTATTCTTTTATTTACACAGCCTCTTAATGTTTTCAAATATCAGAAAAATAAAAAAAAGTGAACTATATTTACAGAAAAAATCTTTTTCTGTGGCAATACAAATGGTATTTGGGTCGGTCAAAAATCCTTTAAACGACCTTCATTGTAAAAGGCTTTGAAAATTATTATGAAGGTCATATCTCTTTTCTAAACTTATTTCAAATCATTTGATTTTAGTAACACTCAAAATATTTTTTGGATTAGTGTACTAAATTTTCCATAAAATATCATTTTTGTGGAATATTTATTTTTAAAACAAAAAAAAATTATTTTATACAATTAAAACAAATCACTTGTATGCAATTATAAAAAAATAATTATATTATTAGAAGCTAATGTTTTCCTCAAAATTTTTAATTACTGGCAAGCTATTTATAATTTTGTGATTTTATGTGGCTACGAAAATACTGAATTTATTTCTTGTAAAATTTAAATTTTATTAATATGTGACATTTAATAACACTACTTTATATACATAATAATACGACTAATAAAGTACTACGTTATAAACTATAAAAGTTTAGTAACTATTAATTTATGTCTTATAAAATACAGTAATTTTTTTTACATCTTGAATAAGCAATATATTATGAATCATATCATTTCAGCATACGAATATATGAAATATTCTTTATAATACTTATTTTCATGAAGAAAAATCGGAATTGGTTGACCGCACAGACCAACCCTAGAGCTTCCCACTAAGTTTGAATCTGAAGCGCCTTAAAGGGTGTTTTTTGGTTAATATTTGAGCTTTTCAAGCTCAAAGCATCGATTTCACATTTTGAGCTCTTCGAGCTTGATGAAAAGCTTGATGTTGATCAAAGATTGAGTATTTTTGCAACAGAGAACTGTTACATTTCTCATTTTGCACCGACGGGACTAAAAATCTTTTTGTAGAGCGAAAAAATTGATGAGAATGAACCTTAAAAAATGTGATAATTATTAATTATAATGAACTTAAATAAAGTATACAATTTTTATAATATTATGAATTGAATTAAAACTTTATCAACAGTTCAAGAGTTTTTGAAACTTATTTATAAACAAATACGATATTTATACAGTAGAATTAACTTTACTGTTTTTAGTAAATTCAAATAACATTCAATTTATGAAGTATAAATTATTATCATAGCTTTGAGAATCGCTTCATTTCATATTACGGTTCACATAATTTTCATAGTTCATCTGAACTGTATGATGGGTGGTTATTGCTTTATCCTGAAACATAAACATTGATCTATACGATTTTATTAGGCAAAGTACATACCATATATGTGTGTAACTTGTTTAATAATATAGAAGAAAAATTTCTTTTCAATATCATTTTCTTCTCTTCTGATACTTTGTATAATATAAATAAACAAATTAAATGTAGTTTAATTTTTTGTTTTTGTATTATATTTATTACGAAAAAATATGAAAGAATATTGCTCTATTTTCAAAAAATCTCATTGTTGTTTAGCAACAGTATAACACCCGACGGAATCGTGACATCTAAAAGTAGTTGGTAAAACATTTCTGTTTTTATATAGTTAAAACTGTTTGGAATTCAGTCTTAGCTTTTATATCATCAAACACGTAATTCTCATAAAAAAAAACCTTACTTCACTCTCATATAAAAAACTATACTTCATTAATAATAATCTTAGTAAGATGGCTTTAGAGAAATATAAAAAAAAATACTTTTTCACAACAATTTATTCTGAAGTATACATTTCGAAATAGACATTATTTAACAATCATATATAATCCGGGTTTAAATTTGATTTCTTATAAGCGATTATTTATATCCTCTAGCCCTTTGAAAATTTTCGGAATTTACGTCACAAAAAAATAAAAAAAGTTAGTCAATTGAGATAAAATGTCTAAAAGCCTGTACTCGATGTTAAAATGAATTGAGATTATTTATACATTTGATCACGGAGAAGAAAAGTTTCACTTGATCCAAAAAAATTCCAAAGAAAACCTCAGTTGTGTGGAAGAAAACAATTTTATAATTTTTGTTTTCCAAAGTATTTTATTAAATCCTCAAAGTTGGTCCTACATAACGAAAAATAATTTTTTTTGCAGTAGACAAAGGGAAAATTTTATTTTTTCCAAAACTGTATTTTGCACTGATAGTAAAAATTGTTTTACTAATAAGTTACAGTACTTATAGAAAAAAAAATGCTTCGTTAGAAAACTAATTTTCTTGATTAAAAAATTAAATAATATTGAAAAAAACGCAAATTTTTTAGATTGAAGAAAATGTTCTTTTCTCAAGAGAATTTCTGCTCACTCTAAAATAATTTTAGTCTTCCTAAAAATTTTCTTGGTTCAAGTCAAATTTTTTTTCGTACCCATGTACCAAATTCAAATAATGTTTTTGAAACTGCCCGAGAGAGTAAAACATCAATTAAAAATTGTAAATATTCACTATTTCGTCACTACGAAATACTTCTCACTAGAAGTATAGCACTAAAAATTTATTTCTTAGAATTCGATTAAAATAGTTTCTCACCAATAAGTCCTCTAAAGTCTTAATATTTTATTCTTACCAAAATCTTACAAACTCTCAAAATGTTGACAATTAAGATCTATTACTCAAAACCTCTATAAAGATCCAAAAATGTTCAATTCAGGTAACGACACTTTTAACAACTACTGAGGTGTTATAGTGAAAATTATCAATATTTATCCTTTTTTTTCTAAGAACTTACTATTATAGTCGACGTCACTCCATTTTATTTTCTTATGTTTATAAAAAATCCTCCTCAATTTTTTTATCATGTAAAAATAATTCAAAATCATTGGGTGAGTTTTATAGCTTCGGAAATTATTCATGATGTATTTCTAAACCACCGCCATTTTTAGGAAGTTAAGGAGGAAAAATTGAAGGGATGTTCACTAGGACTGAATGTAGCCGGAAATGTTACGGATTATAAATTTTCTCTCGCCGGTGGAGACGCCCTTTTCTCTATCCCCTTTTTTGCACACTGGATAACATTTTAGTTTCCGACGTTCACATTCAAAGCCTAAAGAACGCATTATATCCATATCTTTATACATACAGTGAAGAGATACAGAAAACATGCAAGTACAATTACAGGAAAGTTATTGTTGTAAATTACTCTTGAAAACTTCAACCCCTATACGTAGTTGGTCGTATATCAAAATATCATTGGCATTATATGCACTCTCTTGGACTAAAATGTTATTCATGAATTCAACTTGTTCTCTTTCAGGTTAAGCCGAGGAAAAGAAAATGAGTCTAGAAGACAAGGATGAGTTGAAGAAATTAAAAAAAGGAGTAAAAATAAGTGTATAAAAAATAAAAAAATGAGATAAGAGCTCTGAAAGGACAGTGGGCGGAGTAGAGCTCTGTAATGAGCGCTCAAAGAAGGACCTGGAGAAAGGAAAAGGACGTGAAGAAAAAAAGAAGAGAAGGTTGGAAACCATGAGGAAAACTCCTCGACGATTCTTACCTCTTGCCTCTAGCATTTCGCTGGATATGCGACGGTCGACGAATATATATAAGGAGATATGTGCTCGTAAAAGCTTAAGCGAAGTTCTCGAAGAAAATACGGATTACGAATTACGAAGTAACCAAACTCCCTGACGGTCCGTAGAATTTACTTGGAATCTAATTATACGTTAGATATATAGACGGAGGTAAAACTGCTTTTAGTTTAATCAAAATAATTCACGTCTCCGTATAAATTAAGAGAATAATTTATTGTCTGGATAATATAAGGATTAAAACTCATGAACCAAAAAAATCAATTTAAAGGGTTTCATCATCTTGAATCATAGTGAAAAATTCTTTAATCAAGAGTTTTTTTCTTGAATTTTTTATTAATGAATATAAATCTCAACTAGGGCGGTGCAAAAAACCCGACTATTTTTTCCAGTCTTCTTCGAAAGTAAGTTAATTATTAAAAGTTTTTTCAGAAAATTAGATCTATTAGAATTCTTTAAGGGGTCACTCATCAGTCTTTAAAATTTTTAAAACCGTCAAAAATTGAATTTTTTGTTCTTAATCACTCTTTTTTTGCAATTTTATCATTTTATGCGTTTAAAATTAGATATCCTGGAAACATCAAATTAATCTTTTTATTTCGAGAAGTAGCTCAAGATTTTTAACTATCTAAATTTCCTTAGATGTTTTCGAGTGACCAAAATTTATATTAATTTTATAGAATAAACACGAAAACTTGTAAAAATTTTGAAAGAATCAAAAAATAAAAGATCATGAAGCAATTTATTTTGTGGGGGATTTTGGATAAGTATTTTACCTATCAAAAAAAAATCGTAAATAATTACATATGTCTTTTATTTTTATTCTGTCTTTGATTTCTATTCTTCAATATGCCAACTCTGAGGGAAAAAATTGGAAATTCTTCGCTATGATGATAATCATGCGGAAATTAAAATATCAATTTCAAATTATTTAATTATTTACAATTTTTTAAGGAAAAAATTAAAGAATAACGAGAAATAGGATCAAAAACAAAAAAAAATACAATTTTTTATATTTTTAGAAATTTTTGAGTGACCGTTCAAAATTTTTTATCAATGCTATTTTACCAAGGTTTTTAAAAAACGACAAACTAAATTTTTTTTATATACAAAAAGACTAAAAAAATAGTCAGTTTTTTTGTACTACCCTTATTATCTTAACAATAAAAAATTATTATTATTGTACGCATGCACCTAATTTATGATTAAAATTCTGTTTATTTATCAAAATTTATGGGTGTGTCATAAAACTAAAACTGTATCAAATTTGAATCTTTTTAAAATTTAAATTCACCCTCTAGCCCGGATCATATTAATTATAAACAACTACCTCGTATTATATAAAGTTGAGGGTGACCGAACTTGTGGTTTGAATCCTTTCCCTCGCGACACATATATATTCTACCCTCGACAATAACTCCTCTATGTTGTTGGTAAATACATATAAAGGGACTGAACGACGAGGACGACAGGAGGGCGCGACTATAAAGTTCCTGTATTTAATTTACTGAATAATTGGAATCAAGCCGGCTCATTTGTGTCTGGAGCCGGTATTAGTTCCCTGGCGGCGCTCCTATATCTACATCAAAGGTATATATGATAACCCCGGTGCAATTTACAGAGAATAGCTATATGTACACTTCAGTGCAGTGTACCTCTCATCCTACGCCATCTTTTGCAACGATTCACGAGATAGGTGGATAGTATGCGAACGCTTGATGAGGAGATTTCTGCGCCCTCGTAAAACCAACCCCCAGCCCGGAATTGTGCTCCTGAACACTGCAGATCAGCCCTTCAACCACTTCTCCCCTTTCTTCACATCAAGCGGGAGGGTTCAATCAAGATGCCGAGATAATGGGAGACCCTGTTTTCAGCTACATGAGAAAAGGGATTAATGGAAGATTACCAAGAAAAGACACATATATATATGCCGTACATTTTCTGAGTTTTATTTCAACTTAATTCAATGATTTTGTTCAAGATTTAATTTTTTTTACAAAAATCTCCAACATAAGGAGCATGCATACATTCATTTGAAAAAAGGGGTCAATTAGTGCTTATAAAAATGACTTTATTTTTAAAACAATAACATAATTGGTATAATTATCTAAGCTTTTAATTTTGAACTATTTTAACAGAAAACATATAGTTTATTTCAAGCGAAATAATATTTAAAAAAAAAAATGGATTTCTTGTTTCAAAAATTTACTCTCTTGATTTCTAAATTCTGGAGTCAAGATCTTTTTACTTACGATGGATATATAACTATAGTGACTTGATTATTCAAAAGTATGTTATATATTATCTTCAATTGATACATTCAAATGTTTTCATTAACAACCCTGATAGTTTTGAGACTATTTTATGAATGAAACACACTGATAAAATAATTTATTCGACTCATGAAAAAAATCTTTAACAAAGACAATTATTTGAAAGAATTTTATTGTATTATATCAGGCTGAAAAATTTTTGAACTAAGCAAAACGTATTTAAGCTAAATTTTCTTAGTTTTCGACAATTTTTCTACTTGGTTCCAAATGATCTAATAATTCTTTAAATGATTATTTTGGCTTCAGGTTTTCTTACTTGAATCACACATGTTTTTATCGATGTAGAAATTCTTCAATTTTTTGGATTCAGCAACATTTTGGGAGTTGATATCATGCATTACTAGAGAGTAAAATTTCTAAATAGAAAATTTTCTGCTCATTAAAAACTATAATTTATTGATTTAAGAAATGGTGACTTGAATTAAGAGAACCGAATATTTTAAAATAAGTCAAATTCTAAAAAAAGTATTATTGAGTCAAAGAATTTGTTGCATTGTATTTAACTCACTTAAAAAAGCGCAAACATATTTTAAAAAGAATAAAATGCAAGTTATACTCTGAGAAACGAAAATCAAAGTAAAGAGGAACCAAACCTGGAGAAGCATCTAACGACTGGTACCAAGAATATCCATCTACATCAAAAAGAGTGGGGTAGAATTTTCAGTATACGCAGGCGCTAACAAGAAATCGATGGACGTTGCTTACTGGTCTGTCCGCTTTGGATGAAAATCGTGGACAAAAACATCCAAACGGGGCAGGGTAGGGAGTATCAGAGGAATCTCCAGGCAATATATAGGTGTACAAGACTCGTTTTATATGAACGGAATGCTCGATAAAATTTAAGGGCTGGATTCCTTGTTTAAAAGTTGAAAAGAATTTGGTGTAACCAAAATACCGAAATCTAAAGAGTTAGCTTTTTTCCAGGTTATGGGATTGTATTTCTTCCGCTTGAGCTGAAATTTTATTATATCGTATCGAGTATTTACGACTAATTGCATGAGAAAAATAAATTTAAATAAAAGTTTTTGGATTAAGTGCTTAATTAAAATGCACTCACTATAGATACCAACGTAGTATTTGATAATGTGAGTGTTTTTTCTTGGCAAAAATTTTTATTGAAATATAAAATAAACGGACGATAAGCTGCAGGAAAATATTTACTGCCGTAGGGTAGATAATGGAGCTATAGCCGGCAACAAATGCAGGTAATAGTCCTGCAGATCAAAAAGCAGGTATACGGATATAGGGTCCTATAAATAATGGATTGTTGAGTAACAGACTGGCCACCATGTGCACAGAAAGGAAATTACTTTGTTGTTGAAGTGGATGATTGTCTATGTACAGCTTGTACATCAGGTAGCGTGAAGTACTGACAGCTATACAACTGAGCATTTAAACATTTTGTAATATTTAATGGGCGAATCTTGGTATGACCGCATACTTATTTCACGCTACAAAATCGCCTTGGTAATAATAAATGAGTTTTTCTGAAAATTGCACCAACTATTTTCTTTAGTCTAATCTGACATGCCGCCGAAAAGAAGAAATATTTAATTTTTCAAGTAACCCATCAAATTTTAATCTACACAGTAAAAAATTTTGCGTGATTGCGTCAAAAAATTTTGTGCTAAAAATTTTTATGTTAAATATTTAACACTTTTTTGTGTTGATTTAACAGAATAAGTGTTAAATTTACACATAAAAGTGTTAAATATTTAACACAAAAATTTTTAAGACTAAGTTTTTTGACGCAATGACGCAAAATTTTTTACTGTGTATATATATAATGAAAATGGGTTTTCGTAGACTGTCAATGACGCCAAAACTACTGAACGTATCGACATGGAACTAGGACTATTCGACGCGGGATGAATTGTATATGGTTATAGGCTACTTATTTTTCAAATTTCATCAATCCTTCACCATTTTATTTCTCATTAACTTTAATAAACATTTTTTCCCACCGATAAAAACAAAAGACGTGCAGTTTTCTACAATTCATTTGTTTTTTTTTTTATCGGCATAAAAAGAAATTATACTTGTATTATGAAAATTCAAAATCGAAGGATAATAATTTGCACGAGACTTGAAATCCAGGTTATATAAACAAAAAATAGTGTCGTTTGTTATTTATTGATCATGCTGTGTACACAATAAATATCTAAGTTCACTCGCATTAACATTAAATTTTGGCAGTCGCTGTGACAAGCAAGAGAAAATGAATTTTCATAAAGCACCATTTTTCCATGATGGAAGAGCTTACACGTATTTTTGACTTATTATTGATTATTGATATAATAACTTAACTTTGTTCAAATTATAATAATTAATTATATTCGTTTTATAGTTTGAATGGATGGGTTTCGAACATTTTTGGATACAAAGATTTATTTGATGAAGTTCATTTCTGCTTATCTTTGAGAAATTGAAATGTTACCCCGAACCATATCGTAGCAATTGTTGACCCTGAAAGAGAGCTTACTCCAGCACTGGATCTAAACCAGGTACACACATCTATTTATACACATACTCGTTTATACACATACACACACGCAACCACGTCCATATACTCAAACGCATACAAACGTGTTAGGTTAACTTTTGATATTGTTTACAGATTGTAGAGGTATGGGCCGTTTGTTTCTATGGATCTTTTTTTCAAAGAAGAGGAAATTTTTCTCCATTTACATTCCGCTCAATTAGCAACATCACTATTCACGCGATGACTGATATTTTCATTTTTGAAATCGCTCAAAATCCCTCGAATATTATTTTATATTCAAAAACTCATTGAAACATTCAATTAACTTAATTAATAAACAATTATATTTAAGGGATTTAATAAAAATGTTCATTAAAGTTAATTAGAAATAAAATAGTGAAGGATTGATGAAATTTGAAAAATAAGTATAGCCTATAACCATATACAATTCATCCCGCGTTGAATGGTCCTAATAGTCCCATGTCGATACGTTCAGTAGTTTTGGCGTGATTGGCGGTCTACGAAAACCCATTTTCATCATTATATATATATATATATATATATATATATATATACAATGCATGCTTACATATATGTCTACATATATGTAAGCATCTATGTGAAAAATATATGTTGACATATTTTTTTTTTGCGTAAATATATGCGGCATATATATTATATATGCGACATATATTTTGGACATATATATTTCTCCATGCGGGTTATTGCCGAAAAATCATATAAAACTTATACAAGAACTTAATAAAATATTTACGTGATTAAAATTTAATTAATTCATAGATTATTTAGACTGTCTATTTTCAAATTCTATTTGCTTGTCAACCAAATTTCTATAGACTATTAACTGCTGAAATGTTAATGTATTCAAATAGAATCTAACACATATATTTATAAACATCGATATCACTTTAAATACTTGATTTATATTAAATTACAGACGGGTTTCGAATTTCGAAAAATTGAATAAATTTCATCATTATGAAATGTTATATTTTTGTTACACAATAAAAATCCCAAAATACCCGTTCCAAATGTCAATAATTATTTTAATTTGCTACCATTCGATTTTAAATTTGCTTTAATGTGAAAAAAATATTTTTTGCATCAAAGCTATGCACTGTTCTATATTTAGTGCATTCTCATCAATCCGTATGATAAATTTGAATTTATATATCAACCAGTTGAAAATATAGTAAAATATTTTAAAAAAGATCCGTCACATTTTAATCAAGCTCTAAAAATTTATAAACTTTTAAAATGTGCCCTTTGATATATACCTATATTTTTAGTATCCAAGACGATCAATACCCGATTGCAACGCCACTCGGTACTTCCGAAAACCCAATAAAGCTTGTGACCAAAAAGGTTTCCGTCGGTACACATAGAGTACCCAACTAATCTTTAAGAGTTTAGAATAGAAAGTATCAGTTCTTCCTTACCATCAAAGGACTTCGCTGCTGTCACAGCTGTAGAGCAGAAGATAAGTGTCCTGCAGGTAATGAGAAGATTTTGGTCCCACAGAAGATCATATTACATCGATTGTATACTGTTATCTTATACAGTTATAATTTAATTATTTTAGTTGAATAAAAATGTTATCTTCGATATAATTGACTAGTGACTCTAATTTTACTCTTTAATTTTTTCAGTAGTCCAATTCTTTTCATGACATCAATAAATTTAAGTGTTTAATCTCGAATAAATATAAGTAATATTGATAGAGTACATTAAGTATTTGAGTAATGAAAGTTTAACGAGGAAATAATACCATTAAGCGTTGAAATTATTAATGAACGAAACTATTATTCATGAGCAAGTTGTGTCATTAAAATCAAATATCTGTAGGTAACTGACATCTTATCGCTTAAGTCTCTCATAAACTTTTGTTACCGTTTAGATTTATGAATGATAAAAGGTGTGAATTGTAACAATAAAACGTGTTTATTTGTGATCAAAATCTTATGTAAGTACAATTCACACATTTATTATGTTAACACTAGTTATAGAAAACGGTAATTTGCGGTTAAGTATCAACAACTGTTGTAGATAAAACTGGGTTTTACTGTATCATAAAATATTGGTGATTTTCAAATATTTAATGATATTCCCGAAATTTTCGTATGAAGGTAACTTGTTACTTTCAAACAATAACCATTTTCAATTTTTTCTTTTCACTTTTTCATGAAAAAAAAAACTCATCACATCTTAAAATAAAGAAATTTGAAGGGTGTCCAGAATGCAATTACTCTTTAAATTTAATTCATGCAATTCGAAATTTTTTACCCTTCATGATATTCCCTTTAGACATGTAATTTTGTCATCAATTAGAATGCAACGACAATAATTACTAAACACTGTGATGCAATTAAATTCATTCAAGGGTCATCGAAATTGAACTTCAAGGTCTCATAAAAAATATAAGAGCTATAGCAAATTTTCCGAAGATAAAAATTGGCACTGCTAAAAAAACGTATCCATGTGTTTGCCCATCACCACATTCACCCGGGATGCGTGCGCACTTTTCCATGATGGCCGCGGTATTCCTCCTGGAATATCCGGTTATCGTCGACGTCAACTGGGCGGAGAAAGAGCTCAGATAGTTCGAGGGCAAACCGGTCGGAAACAGGAAGGGATGAATGACTATGTTAACGGGATGCTATTGGCAGAATTTCCATGGGGCGAGGCTGTTTAATCTGGGTGATCATGATTACGGCCATCATGGATTCCAATATGGTTGATCGAGTTCTTATCAAGAGATCTTTCAGTTTGCGGGATCTCGATTGCCAAAATTTAGCTGTGATGAAGTTAAACATGCTCACAGTTTATCAGTGATCAAATTAAGCACTTTCTTGACCAAGGTGATACCTTCATAAATCTGAAATACTGTGCATACATTTTGAGTGGGCTTAACTTGAATTCAATGTTCGTTTAAAATTCACAAACTTCATAGAAACTGCTATTAAGATGATTAAGTTCAAAAAGCATTAACTTCAGGATATGGGATGCACGACTTTGTAAATCAGAATTTGGTAAAGTTCATTCAGATGAAGAAATGAATTAAATTTGAATATTTGGAATAAGACACGAATTTCTCGTATGGTAATTCATTATGATCGTATTCATTTTGTTTTACTAACAAAAATGTCGACTTGAAACCGATCAATTTAAACTTGGAACAAAAAGTTCAAGCGTGTATATACAAAAAATTATCATGCGAAATATGTGGAAAAATATGCAGAACATAATTATTTCAGATCTAAAATAAAGGAGTTTGCGCGCTCCAACCCATGGCATATGCGTGCGCACGATTGTTGCCCTTGATGACCATTGTAGGCTTAAAACACATCGATAAGCTTCAATAAAAATTACTCTCAAGTACCATAATAAACTGTAATACATCATAATAATGTAATGAACGTTCCAGCTTTTTATTTTAAGTTTAAGTCTGATTGAACCATTTTTACAATTACTCGACGTAGACATATGTCTCATCAATACGCTATATGTGGATAAACAAAATTATACAGATTTAAATATAAACTATCGACCAAATAATCGTAGATCATTTGTCAGTCTATTTTTAGCATTTAATTAAATAACGGTTTAATAGAAAAAAAAAAAAAAGTAAAAATAACTCAAATTTTCTGAGTACAAGAAATATATTAATCATTAGGGTGTATATAAAAAAAGACGCCATTCGGCCATACCCGAAATGGAAGGTAGATTTCATAGAATGAATTATCGTCTTGTCTCAATAACTTTTGTTTAACATGGATAGGTTGTATTACACATTGCCTGAAAATGGTTCAATTGAACTCTTAACTTCGATAAAATAACTAATAATGGTCAAAAAGTTAACATTATATACGTCAAATAAGAAGTGTTTTTATGAGTTTTCGAGTGAATTTATCAAAAATGAGCTATCTTTTTGCTATTAAAAGTTATACATAAATGAAGTCACCGAAAATGTAATTTCTCCTATTTTGATCATTTTGAAGAGCTACTATTTCTGAACTAATCGAAGGATTTCGCTCATTTTAAGGCTCATGCAAGCTAATTGTCAAATGAATTTGTATACTAAATTTCATTGGGATCTGTTACGAATTCTCGACAGAATAACATTCATAAGTCGCCTGCACTACACATTGCCTGAAAATGGTTCAGTCAAACTCTTAACCTTGATAAAATAACTAAAAATAGTCAAAATGTCAATGTTATATACGTCAAATTAAAGGCAATTTCATGAGCTTTTACATGAATTCATCAAAAATTAGCCATCTCATTTCAACCAAAAGTTATACATTAATGAAGTCACCGAAAACGTGATTTTCACTATTTTGATAATTTTGAAGAGCTGCCATTTATAAACTTATCGATGGATTTCGCTCATCTTCAAACCCATTCAAGGTTATTATCCAAAGAATATGTGTAACAAATCCATCTAGATCCGTCAAGAACTGTAGACACAATCGCGGCAACACCCCGCGTTATATTACATATTATATATACATACATATATAAATTTTTTAACTAACGTTATTTTTGAGCTTCACTCAACTAGTTAAGTGATATTACGACAAAATTCCGAGTAAATTCCGACATGAGGACCAATGCAATAGATTGATTTCTATGAAATCTACCTAAAAAATATCGTATATAGACAATGATAAAAATAAAAATAAAGATAAAGGCAACGATAACAATGATAATAATAAAAAGGTGCCCTGAATTATCGAATTGGTGGTCTCGGCGTATAGCAGAGACTATAACAGACTACAGAGAGAGTCGAAAAATCGACCGACAGTACCTACAGACACGTGCTCATACTAACGAATTAACTTTTGAAATCCGTACATCCGGTTATATCAGCGTGTTGTAAGTAAATTGCGCTTGGTTTTAACTCAATGTAGCTGCGTGTTTTCATCCTTTTATTTTTGAGTTATTTGTTCTTTTTCAGAGTACTCTTATTATATTCTCACTTTATTTTTTATCGCGTGAATTGCGGTCTGTTTTGTGTCTACGCCACGAAAGCACGAGATATACACACGTTTATATGTGTATATATTTAACGCAGAATAGAGCATTACGTGTGAAAAATTTAAAAGCTAAATTATTATTTATTATTTTTTAAAAAATAAATACATTTTTTTAAACTTCCTGTTTCAATTTTTACTTTGAAAATTTTTTGTCCTCTTCATAATATATATAAAGATTTTTTTGTTATTCAATGGCTTTTAAAACTTTAGGCTCAATACAAGTTCAAGATCAATCATTGTACTCATTAATGGTAATGATAATTTATAGCGATAACAAACAAGGATAAAAATTTTGCTTCGAGGCATTATTTTGTGGGTCATTGAAATCCACGTGCCATCTTTATGAAAACAGTTAAATTGAAAACTATAAATTACCAAAAATATTTAAGAGTTCTAAATTCATAGACATAAATTATCACAGTTTCAACTTGAAGTACAGAAAAAAAAAA
>CAJNRD030001124.1:24900617-24928718 GCA_905319865.3 Cotesia congregata
TACCACTCCCCTGTATAGTTCAATTATTTGTTAAATTTTTCGGGTCAATTAAATTTTTTCTAATTCATTTTACCCCAAATTTATCTCAATTCGAAAAAATAAATTTTTTTTTTTTTTTTGTAATTTGTTTCTCAAGCGGCCCATTATGCCCCACATATCACTTATTGGCCCAAAATATCATAGAAACATTATAGAGGTCATAACTTGACGGAAAGTGAAAAAAAAATTTTTACCTAATTTTTTAGGGGGGCCGTTGTGCCCCAGGTTCTCCTATATTAGCTCCAAAATATATAAATATATCAAATTTATGATAATTTGGTAAAAAAAAAAAAATTATTTTTCGACCAAATTTTGAAGGGGGGCCGTTATGCCCCAGGGGGCCATCTTACCCCACCCTCCCCTATTAACAAATGACAATTAAAATTAAATTACCACATATTTTCTGCTAGTTCTGAAATTCTTATTCAGATAAAAATATTCACATTCAACTTGACATTGCTTTTAATCAATGAAGCCACAGTTATTACTATTGAAGTTTATCTTACTTAAATTAAGAAACAATTGATCTAAAACTATTAAATATAAAAACCAACAATTTACAAAAAGCTGGAACACTCAAACTTATAATTTGCAATCTCGAAGAATTTTTAACTTCCCGCTGAGAAAATTGAAAATTTTCAAAAATCGGGAAGTTATTGTTTTTACCCCGTTTTTCGAAAATCGAGTTTTCATCAGATCTCGACGTTTTGAGGTCACAGGAAGCTTTCCTGACTATTCCCGCGATGGTGTCTGTATGTATGTGTGTGTGTATGTATGTAAACCTCTCATAACTTTTGAACGGCTTAACTGATTTTATCGCGGTTGGTGCCATTTGAAAGGATTTGCCAAACTTAGATTTTTAATATAATTTAGACCGATTCGGACCAATAGATTTTGAGAAATCTCAAAAAAACTAAGAAAAAAATTTTATTTGAAAGTGGTTTTTTTGGAATAACTTTTAAACGGCTTTGAAAACTATGAAGATAGAACATTATCAAAATCAATCGACTTCGTCAATGAACATATTCAAAATTTTATTCACTGTTTTCATCAAAATTTTTATATGCAAATTTAATCTCATATCTCTATACTTTTCTTATTTGAAAATAAAATTAAAAACTGCTTGCATATAAAATTAAAAACTAAAAAAATTAATAAACGCATAAACATAAAATAATTTTAAGAAAATAGGCATTTTTCAAGATCAAAGAGTAGTTAGTCTAATTTACTAAAAATTTGTTTACAAAAGAAGCTTTTCAAAATAGTTTCAGTAAATCTTCCTACTGTAAAGAATGATAAATACACATGTATCAAATTTCATCAAATCTATATTTTGATGTACATTTGTCCATTTTTTCGAATTTTCCATGACATTTTATAATTTTTTTCCAGTAGAACTGGTTCATTACTTCCAACCCCTTAAAAATCCTTTCTAATTAATTCAAACGCGGTCATTAGCTTAATCAAAATCATATTCATAAACTACACTAATATAACATACCTCTTATTCCTCAAATTATGTTGATACTCGATTTTACTGCTCACACCCGTGACTCATAATTAACCATAAAAATATTAACTGTCTCACTAAGATATTTACAGCTTGATTAATAAATAATCTAAATCACGTCTTTGCAATCAACAATCACTTTCATTAAATTTATTAATCAACAAACAATTACAATACGCTTTCACACAACTTTTAATATCTTAGTCAAATAATTTAAGCTAAGTTTTTACAAAATTTATTTTTACATCTTGCACTAATAAATTTTTTAAAATCATTGTCTCATAAAAGTTCTTCACTAATTTTGGCATACAGTTCATAGTATAATCATATCAACAATTCTAACTTTGTAGTAAATTTTCGGTCATGCAAAATTTGTGCTGTATTTAAATTATTTCTCCATCATTTTTTACGAAAAAAATTGTTACAGTGATTTTTATTTTTTATTAAAAAAAAATCTTTCACTCACTAGTCAAACAAGGGCGGTTATGGGATTAAATGAGATAGGGTGCGTACGTGCCGGCAACAATGTGCCCGATAGATAGTTTCTGAATGCATAGCAATACACGAAGATGAGGATTGTGAAAAGACGCTCATGGTATTATATCTTAATAGTACACGGGAAGCACTGAATCACTTGGTAAGCGCCTGCGACGGCGCATAACACCCTCCAGTAGCTTTAAAAAACCTCGAGATGCGCCGTCTCCACTACCCCCTCGCGATATACACTCAACTCGTTTTATCTTACTTTATCTATCCCACTCTGGCGCTTTCAACCTCCCACGCTTCCATTCGCAGTCTTCCATTCGAATTCGTTTCGCGAATTTGTTCCGCCAGTCGCGTTTGCGAACACCTTTATAAGACCAATCTCTTCTGGCTAACAACTCCCCACTTTTTGTATAATATCGCGTTGCTTGCCCCACTACGTTATCAAGCGAGTCTACTCATCCTATACTAGCTCTAGTATGTATAATACCTCTACCACCACTGCACTGTACGTGAGATAGTACTACCACTACTCAACGTAAGCCGAAAGGTAGAAGATACCTCTCTACTCGTCACATATCATATGGAGGACTATAGTAAGATAATACTACTGCCAGATGCCGATAGATATATTCAAATATTTTGTAATTTAACGAAAATTTTTGATGCAATGCCAAGTTCAAATTAAGTTATTATTTCGATGATTTATAAATGTATACTGTTGTGAATAATTACAGATTGGAGGATCTTTGAAAACGAGTAGAGGATTTGGTATACCAGGTTATATAAATTGAAAGAAAAATGAAAAGTAGTTTTTACGGAGTGATAGAAGAATGAATTAGATTTGTGAAATTATTAATAGAAAAATAATAAATTACCAAATTATAGTCAATTTTCTAATAAAATTATCCATTAAAATAATTAAATTAAATTAATTATACGTTATTTTTCTACTGAAAAATTAAATCTAATGATTAATATAAATATTTTCTATTAAGAAATTATACTTAATGATTAATGGAATTAATATCCAATAAAAAATTTAATTTAATGCTCAATGAAAATATTAATGCATTTAAAAATTTAATGAATTCTTTGCTTTGATAGAAAAAAATTATTGGGTCAAAAACTTTTCTACTTGATTTAAAACAAATTCTCCAAAATGATTTTCGTGATCCAAGTTTTTTTTTTCTTCGAAAAAGTTAATTTTTCTATATCTACACGCATTTTGAAAGAATAAAATAATAATTTTTTAATTTCCACACGGATTGGAAGCAACAATATTATTTTTTTTTCTTTTTCAAAATTTGGTCGATAGTGCACTATTACATGTATTATATACATGTATTAAGGGGCAGAAATTTGTTTTTTTAATTTTTAAAAAATAATTATTAAGACTTATAATATTTCTCTTACTGATGTACAATTACATTAGAGACTGAAATCCTCCACTATACTTTTTAGCAGTAGTTCTTAGATTTAAATTGAAAGGAATATAGTTTCGAATAGTAATAATAGTATACCGAGGGAGCAGTCCCTAAGGTTATGTCGCTATAGAATGTTTGGTAGAGTTTATAAACACTTACATAAATGGATTGTATTTTACATTAAACGGGTTTATTGGTAGTAGTTGAGATAGTTTCTTTTATGTATTTTAGGAGCTGCGTTTCCACAAAACTTGGTACAATATACTTTAACAGTTTTTGTAGTAAAAATGGTCCTTAGATCTTTTACAAGGCCAAATTTTTTTGAATCAATAGAATAAAATTTCCAAATTGAATTTTACAATAATATTTTGTCTGAAAGATGAGCGATGTGCAAAAATTGATAAGGACTTTTGATAGAAAATGAAACTTATGCGTTTTTAAGCTTGAAGAACTCAAAAATTTGTATACTGAACATGAATATAGGTAATATTAATTCTTAAACAATAATAGTAAAGCTTTCAAGGCTAACTCAAATTTTTTTCATCGATCTTTGTAAAATGCACAAGATCAAAACTCAAATTAAGGTCATATACATATTATTTTTTCAAATGATGACTTTTTGGGTTATTATTTTAATTAAAAAACCAATTGGGCTTAATTTTTTCAATATTATTATGTTACCGCACTGTAAATTATAATTCAAAATTTTCTTGCTTTTAAATAACTAAATTTTCACTTATTTTACTTTTATTGCCCTAAGATACTTCGTAAGGAAATTTTCTCTTTCAAATTGCTGTTCTATCAAATGTTTCATCTTTCGGGAGTTTTAAGGAAATCCTTTCGCTCCAGTTGAGTCAAAACAATTGTAGTAGTCAATATACGATAAATTAAAATAAAAAACCCATAAAAATTCCTAAAATTAAATAATAAATAGTATATGAGGCATTAATCATTGAAATTTTAAAAATAAAAAAAAAATAGTTAAATACAAAAATTAATTTGACTCTTTCAAATCAGCTGCTAGTAACCTGTCCGTGATTTGGCAACGCTGTACTTCGGTTGTTTACATTTTCATTTGCACAATATAACCTTAAACACGTTTAAGTTTTTGCAGTCAGTGTAAATAAATAAATTAATTTGAATTTATTAAATGGTCTGAAGCTTCCGCGCTACGCAACGTTGCCAAATATTTTGACTCCATATTAATGTAGGTTACTTGAGAATTTTTTGTGATTTTTAAATATTAATTTCTCAATAAATATCTCGGTAACTGATATATTTTATTGCAAAAAAAGAAACCTGAATATTTCGAAAATCTAATTTTTAGTTTTTTTTTACTTCATCTAATCCATGACTGATAGTATAATTCGAGAAATACTGCAAACGTCTGACTTTCTCATAAGACTCTGAACAAATACTAACATTTAAAAATTTAATTTTTTCAAAAATTTGTCCGGTAAAGTATAATTTAAACCTCACTATTAGATAAATAAGGACTTTAACTATTAGAAAAAAATTTAATTTACTCATAATCTAATATTTTTTATTTTACATTGGCGGCGAAAGGACCTCCTTAAGAAATATAATTCCACACATTTTATTCCTTTCCACTTTAACTCACTTTATTTTATTCAACGACAAACCAAATAAAATCCTAAAGATAGGTCAAAGGTCTTTTTGTGAAAAAATGTTTCAACAGCTACTATTGGGTTTCAATTCACGACAGTCGAGAGAGTATGTAATTTGTTTTTTAAAATTTTTATCTTATTTCTGATTTAGTCGAACAATTTGAAATAAATCATATTAATAAGAAATCATAATATTTTTAAATTAAAGCTTACAACTTGCACAAATATAAAAGAGAACTTTTTTGTAAAAATAATAACATTCATTTTTAAAAAAAAATTTGTGTTAACGATATAGCAGATTTCAATCATTTTTTGATCATAAATGAAAATTTTACTTCCATTGTATTTACTAAAAATAAATGTGTGCTTCAATTTTATTCTCAAACATATATTGGCTCTCATGTATATATGCTATAGTGGCATAAAAAAAAAGTTCTCGACACATTCTCAAGTTATATGTAGTAATATAGCGTGGGAGCCGCACCTTGCACTTCAAGAGGTCAAGTAAATGTTGAAATGACCCACCTCAATCGGCTCGTTCTCGCGATTCACTCGATTATAAACATAAAACTCTTTTACACGTGATTCGTGATGGCCTCTTCAAAATTGATGGGAAAGATTCTTTTATACAAAGTCAAGATTAGTACCGATTTCTCTAACAAGTAATTCGTCGTTTTACCCTCTATCTTTCTTTTCTTTTTTTCTTTTATTTCATGTAGGTTTATTATAAAAGTATACGAGTCGTACAGTTTATTTACCAAAAAATTTTTATAACATCTATGGAAAAACCTACTACAAGTTATCGCTAAGAAATTATAATAATGTCAAAATAATTGTTACAGTTATTTGATCTAATATATTTTATTATTGTTCAAAAGTATGATAATAATTCACTGATAATATCACTGATAATTAATAAATGTAAAACTCTCGATTTCGAAGATATATTATTTTTTCAATATTTCAAGACCTTAAGCTTTATATGATTTTCACATACAGATGTAAGGTATACGCTATTCCAAATAAAATTTTAAAAGTCCCCATCAATTCTACATAGGCTAAAAATTTAATCAAGGGCAAGTTTTCTAGCAAACGGTAAGTTTCATTATAAAAATAGGTTAAACCAAAATTGTAGATTATGCAACTATCTCCAAAAATTCTCTTCATACTTTTCTTCTATAAGAATCGTGATTTCTAAGATATAGCGATTGTAAAAGTTGAAGCACTCATATTATATTATAATTATATTTTTATCAATCATGAAGATAAAAAACTTTTTTAAATAGTTGTTTCCGATACAAATATGTAGCGTGAAAAAATTTGGTGCCATCAACTTTGCTCAAAATTTTTCACCAAGCACTGTTCTAAATTATTGTATTTCAGACATAAATTATTCATCAAGGTGTTTACTTAAATTTAAAATATTTAACATGTTCGCACATATTTAGACTGCAAATAAAATATTGATGTATACATCATTTGTAATTCGTAATTATTTTAATTTTCCATAATTTACAAAATTTTCTCTCAACACCAAAATTACTACTTATTGTTACTCGATATTAAGGGCCAGTTTTTCAATCTGAGATAAAATTTTATCCGAGATAAAAGTACTGTCAATATAAAAAAAAAAAAAAAAAAAATAAATTAGCGACGTGATATTGCTCTCAGTTAGTTCTCCATGAATTTGGTCATTTATTTAAATAAAAAATAAATATATCATAAAAATAATAATAATAATAACCTCTCATTGTGTCATTTAAATTATTTTAAATTAATTAACACAATTGAAGAGTTAAGTTTCAAAAGGGTATCTTTTCATTTTTGTTTAATCGAGATAAAAAAACTGGATATTCTCAATTATGAACATTTTTATTGAACTTTTTTAATTTAACTATAAAGTGCTATCGGTTATGAAACTACAATCCGATTTTCATTTAGAAATATTTATAATTCTCAAAGTTATTAATATTTAAAAGTTCAAAAAACTGCTTTTCTAAAATATGAAAAGATACCCTTTTGAAAATCAGCTCCTCAATTATAGATTAATAATAGATATGTCAAACGCAAGATATGAGCTCGAAGCAAATTAAGACTATTTTAAGATTCTTTTAAGATGCTAAAAAAAAAAATTCCGAGATTTTTTAACAATTATTTTGATTTTCTTAAGACGATTTTAAGATTTTTCTAAGACTATTTTAAGATTTAAGTTTTAAAATAATTTTTATATAGTCTTGAAAAATCTTATAATAGTCTTAAAGAAATCTGAAAAAAAAATGTTAAAAAATTTTTAGGCTATTTTCAGATGACATCACAGTGACAGCTCCGGAAAGTTATTATGGAGCGTCTTTAAATTGTCTCACAATTATCTTAAATTAGTCTTAAAAAAATTAAAAAAAAAAATTTAGACTATTTTAAGATGGGTTAACAGCGACAGAGTCCCGGAACATTAAAACGGAACGTCCTCAAAAAGTCTTAAAATTGTCAGATAATAATTTTTTTAACAATTTTAAATTCAATTTAAAAACATCTTACTCAAAAATATTGCGGTTAGAAAGTCGTAAAATCATCTAAAAATTAATTTTCACAACAAATTCGAGAACAAAATTTTCAAAAATCTGCTCTCGGAATTTTTCTTTTGGCGTCTTAAAAGAGTCTTAAAATAGTCTTAGTTTGTGTCACGTTTAAGATCTTAAACGAACGACAATTTTAAGAAGATTTTTTTTTACACGGGAGGGAGAGCGGAAAATTGCGGGGATGGCCTTCAGGGTCATCCGTTTTCCTAATTTTTATTTTATTTATTTACAATCAGCAAATTGGCACAGTTGGAGATTAATATTTCTGTGACATGTGGCTAATGGTCATTTATTTTAATTAAAAATAAGTGACTGAATTCAGGGAGAAGTACGAGTAGTACGCAATATCACTGTGCTGAATTATTTATTTTTATTATTATATTGGCAGTATTTTTATCTCGGATAAAATTTCATCTCGGATTGAAAAACTGGCCCTAATATTTCGATTGAAAAAATTATAAATATTAGATAAGAAAACTGAACAAATCTCATCAATCTTAAAAGGCTATCAATGGCTCATTAAATTTTTTGATACACAAGAAATCATAAAAGAAAAATGAATAAGAAAGAATCTTTTGAATGTACATATATGGAATATTTTTACACGAGCCCTTCAGTAAAACTCAGGATCGAATCGATCGGCAAGCAGTGAAGTGATATATATACATTATGGGCTGTGCCCGGACTTCAACGCAACACTATTAGCGCGTGTACACATTTTTGTAGCATCCCTTTCTTGGTACATAACACAGGAATCTGTACTCGACAACATACAACACATAAAATGATCTCTAATGTACTTTTTATATTGAACAATAAAAATCTATATTAAAATAAATATAATAATAATAATAATAATAATAATAATAATAATAATAATAATAATAATAATAATAATAATACGATATTGACATTACTAAAGATGTTGTCGAGATCAAATCAGTAATTACCACCTAAATAATGTATTACCGCATTAAGGATGTGTTTAACTTCCACTAAACATTAGATGCAGTAAGTTAGTGAATAGATTCGGTAGTAGTAGGTTTGAATATACATTTAGAAGCATTACGGGAATCCTACGACGGCCTAGAGTCGTTGTTATATTTATCGAGATACTCAAATACATTTTATGATCTATTAAACACTACGTCAAAACGTTTCATACCGGCCCAAAGCAATACAGTAAAAACCTTTGCAGTGACGGTTAATCTTTAAAGTATACCAAATACACAAACAAACTTTCATCTCATGTCATATCGAGATAAGTAATTGAATTTAATGAGCCAATAGCTGTAGAATAAAAATAATCATCGTAAAACATATTTTTATTAACTAATTACTCTTCACAACTCATTTTAGTCGAAACTGCTCATAACTGCTCGAATGAGACATCGTTTATTTAATTTACTACTGTATAACAATAATTATTGTACAAATTGACGATTTACGAACGCAGCTACACGAAAAAAAAAGAAAAATATATTTTATTTCAAGAACAAGAAATATATTTTCTTCCTATCGAAAAATTTTATTGAAAATAATTTAATGGAAATAATTTAATAAATTAGAATTATTCTTTGACAAATATTTTTTATTTGTTCGGGATACCGAAATTATTACATATTCTTATTATATTTATAATACGTGCTACGTAAAGAAATATTTCTTTAGTCTGATGGTTAGCGCTCTCGCACTTTTTTGTGAGAACACGGTTCATATGTAGTTCGAATTCTATCGCTAGTTATTTTTTCATTGTTTTTATTTTATTCAGAAATTTATTTTTAAAAATCAAAAAATGTTTTTCTGTAGCTGAATATTTTTAGATGAATCATTTCCTCGACCAAAGAATTTTGTGCTTTTAAGTCAAAAAGTTGCTTAAATTAATTTTAAAATAAACATTTTTCATTAGAATTTAATATTAATTTTATAAACAATGAAAGGAAAATTTCGGATTGTAAAAGATTTCATGAAAATAGAAATTTTGTTAGTTATTATCTAAAACATATTTTTTAGAAACCATTTCTCAAAAATGATAACTTTAATTTTCGAAGGCACAAATGTTCGAAACATTTAATTAAACATTTTTTATACTCAACGCAAAAGTGTTTTGACTTTTTAATTAATTGATTGATTTGAGAATTAATGTTTTGATATTTGAGCAATAATTGGTGTTGAAAGAACAGATTAAACATAAATAAAATTATTAAAAATAATTAAATGCGAAGCATTTTAGTTTAGAATGTAAAACTTTTGTTTATTGAAAGTTTTTAACTATTCCTTTTTTTTTTTGCACATCAATAGAATATGTTTTGAATCAAGTTAAAAATTTCGTCTCTAATAATAATTCTGTCTAAACACATTTCTTACTATTTACCGAAACTAACTTTTAAACAGGCCTAAAACGTTTGCGTTCTACACCTTCGTTTATTGTTTGAACGAGCAATTAGAATACGTGCGAACAACCTGTTTAATACCGTTAACTCATAAGTTTGTATACATAATGTATTGGACTTGACCAAGAAATTAAAACAAACGGACATCCGACGGATAACGTTTACTCGTCGACCTTCCACCTGTCAATTAACACCAAAAATCTAAGTTACACATAACATATATCACTTTTGCTATCACTATTAACTAATCAAAAACTTGTTTTTCTCACAGAAAAAAATCACTTTTGTTTCAAGGATTTCAATTGATAACATCAAGCATCACATTTTTTAATTTTATATTGCACAATAAATTTTTTTTTATCTTCAAGAGACAAGCAAAGTACAAAATCATGTCAAAAATGTCGGACCTCATCACAGTTTCAATTTTTTCAAACCCGAACACTTTGAAGACTTTATAAGCTCTGAGGTTTTCGTTAACCACAAACTAAGACTTCCTCATTTTCAAAATTTTATTTTTTATGGTTATTCTTTTCACGCGAATCATTTCAAGGTCAGGAAAAACTTTAAAATAAAAATATATACTAAGGCGTAACCCAGAACGCTCTGTGGCCGAGTTGTTGAAAATATTTACCTTGGAACTAATTGTGTGTTTACACAGATGGTAATAAATGAAAATAAAAAAAAATTTGAAGAGGTAGGCTCAAGTTTGTAGTATCTTTTGAGAATTGGAAGCCTTGTTATAAATGCACCCCACATTATTGGTATAGAATGTATATAAGTAGATAAAAATTATTTTGAAGTATTATAATTTCAACTGTTTGCATATTTTTTGATCATTTGAAAATACAATCTTTATAATATTCAATAATTTTTTTTTAAATTTATTTATATGTGGTTTACATTTAGTCAATTTTAAAAACTTCTCATTTATTTTTTAAAATTTAATACTAAGTTTTTTTTTAAATTTCTACTTAACAATACCGCCAAAATTAATTTTAAAAAATTACTATCTTATTTTTTCGAATCAATTTTTACATCCGAAGACCATAGATTTGAAAAACTATATACCTTATTAACCGTGTCTGATACTTTCCGCTGTCGTCAAGTTCAAAGACGTCAGCAAACATGTAATGCATTTTAAGCTCTTTGAGATGACTCTTATACTATACTATAACCAAAATAATAGTTTCTAAAATCTTGTACGTTTTCTATGCTTATAAATAAGATTAAACGTTTTCTTCAATTGTTTAATATGGGTTATAACCACCTTACCACATATTTTGACTACTCGGCTGTATTTGTATACGTAAACCGGTAAATAAGTATTTTCTATCCATGTTCACATTTGTTTCGCTTGCCTGTTTATCCAGTAAAAATGTTGTTTCTTGTCTAAATAAAATCTTTTTTAGTAATCAAAACAAAATAAAAATTCATAAAATGTAAAATTATCTAAAAATTTTTAAAGTATTGATTTTTAATTGTCAGAGTAAGTATTTTATTTCAAATTCAAAATTTTCTAAAAAATTGATATCAAACTTCTTCAAATAGCTAACCGTTATAATTTATTAATTTTGATTGTTGGATGTCAACACCATATGAATCATTCCTCAACATACTAGAATAATATCAATATCAATGTCAAAATCAAGTTAATGATGTAATAATTTTGTAATTTACCTGCGATTCATGATCAATGTTTGCGACTAATAGAGTGTAAATAATTTGAAATAAATAGTAGTCGATAAAATGGCCAAAAAATGTCATTTCTGTTTTCCAACAAATTAACAGCGAGCTTTGTTATACCTACATTGTGATATTAAAGCTAATTTTTATAATTTTTCACGAGAAAAATAATAGTTGAATGTTATAATTTTATAGTTAGCTTTGAGCAAAATGATGTAAAAATTAGTTTCAAAATAGAATTTTCACAAATTCTGTAAAAAATACATTTTAAAACTATGAAAATAAAAGTATTAAATAATTTTTTAACATAATACAATTCAACAAGTATTGATTATAACAATTTTTAAATAATTTTTATAAATTGACAGAACTTTAATTTATAAAAATATTCATTCGCTTTTTTTCATGCTTGCATACTTAAATATCGAGAAAGATTGCAGCTTGAATACGAAATGTTGATACAATCAGATATTTTGTAAAAGTATGAATTTTATAAAAATAATTGTCATTTATTTTTACAAACAAGGAGTTGTTTATTAACATCATAAGTATCTAGCATTTAAAATATACCAAAATATTAAATTCAGCATAAAGTTTTCTTATAGTGTTTATAAAATTTTATGATATTTAATGTCAACTGTTATTTACTTATTTATTAATTACTCATAAAATTAAATACTTCAAATTAAAGTCCAAGCTATTAAAAAAAACTACAAATATCATTCAGTTAAAGAAATATATTCTAGGTATTGAATAATCAACACCCAAAAAGTATATATTTTATCAAAAAGATATTAATTTCACAAGTAATGTCAGAAGAATGTTTATAAAACACAAATAACCCTCGAAGAAATCATGAATATGTATTCCTATTGGGTGTTTCTCATTCTCATAAAATAATTATTCCCTGGATTTTAAAATAAAATGTTTCTTCGTGATATCCTTTTTTACCTGACTATTAATCTTCTACGAATAAATGTTAACAAAATTTTAATAAAACCTAAACCTTTCAAATTTAATTTCACGCGCGCCCACTCTGAAATCTTTAACCATATAACCAATATTATTGTGTAAGCGCGTACATACTTTCCGTAATGCAATATTAATCCTTTTACTATAGTATAATCAAGCGTAGGAATAAAATCCATTTATCTTCGGTACTAAGAAATAAGACAATATTAATATTTGATATCGATGAATCGGATAACAATACTGTGATGGTTAGTTAAATCTGAAACGATATCGACATCGAAATGTCGTTAGCTTGTCCTTAAAATGTACGATAAATACGATCTTATTGCTAAATCGGATAAATAACTTTATTTGCAACTGTAATGTCCGTGTTTCTTCTTGTTTATAGATACTTAGAGACCACAATCTGTCGTATTGATAAGCACTTTGATTTATGTGAATTTGATATGAATTATTTATTTAATAACTCAATATAAACTCTCCCAAATAAAATTTTATGATAAACTTAAACAATTCTTAAATGCTTGGTCTTATGAGTTGTGCAATTTAAAATAAATTTCAAGAGGCAGGTCTTGAATACCACAAATTTGAATTTAGTAAAATTTTGAATCCTTTTTAATAAGTCATAAAATATTTACACGGATAGAGAAAAAAGATCTAAAACTTTTGAAATCTGTGAAGAAATGAAGATAGAAAATCGGATGGAATTTTTTCTGTCAGATCTTAATTTTTAAATCGAAAAAATGTAAAAATTCTGCGATAAATATGTACCTGGTAAATAATAAAAATAAATTGTCAATAACAAAAATATTAAAAAAAAATAATTGATGATTGTTTACATTAAAATTAGAGATTAATAGTAATTATTACTTACTTTTTAAATTTTGTGGAGAACGAAGAATTTCTTTATATAGTTCTTTTTTTATCCCCTACAAAAATTTTAAATCTTCAGACACTTAACAATTGAAGAAAAGCTATGAACATAGCAATGATGTTAATAATGAATAATGATTATTACTATGAAAAAAAAAATACAAAAAATAAATCTTATTTATTAATTAGAAGTTAATTATATCAGACAAAATAATAATAATAGAAATGAAAAAAAATTGTACTGCAGCCGGCATGAATGAAACTCAGTAATGCAAATTCAGAGATTACAATAATGAGAAATATAGCCACAGGCTCACGTCATGCAAACTGGAAATAGGATGCAAGATAAGACCAGGCCGACGGATCTGGGCTTTCGCGGTCCCTTGGCGTCCTTTCGAGAGCGTCGGCGTCGTTGAGCTTTCCATCCCCTGCGCGATATTCGCAGCGCACAAAGCATATTCTTTATGGCCTGCGCTGAATTTTGGGAGTGGATAAAAAAATACTGAGGATCGATGTGAATAATTTTTATACACTCTTTCTTCATATTCTTACTCTTAGGAGGAGAGGAAAATTGAGAAAATAAATTGATATCTTAAAAAATTTTATCCTTTTTTTTACCTTATTTTTAGTTATTATTATACTAGCATTATTAAAATTTATTGTAGAGAAACAAAATTATCCAGAAAGTTGTTTAAGATAAACTATGACATTAAAAACATTTTAGACTGGTCCTTATCCCTCCTTAAATTTCTATTGTAGCACATAATAGTTTTTGAAAAAATTACATATCATTAAATTATTTTTATTTGTAATTTTCTAAAACGAATATTTTACTGTGAATGGATTGTACATTTGATAAATTTATACTTTTTTACATTATTTTTATGAAAATTTTATTACCGTTTAACATTTTATAGAAATCTTAATCTTTATTGAAACTATTCGAGGTCACTTTGTCGACAACATTTATTTATTTACAATTGCAAATTATCATTTCTCCATCACTACTGCGTAAACATAAATTATTTATTTTACGTAATCCCGACTAGAAATTGTAGTGAGGAATGCCGAAGAATTAATGAGGGGCAAGTTTGGCTTGCCTAACTTAGGCAAGCCTAATTTACGCCTTCTTAAATCCACGTTAGGCAAAACGAAGATCGGCATGCCAAATTTGCGTGTAATTTGGGACATCTATGGCAAGCCGAACTTCGGCGAACCTTTGGAATGCCTGACTAGTTGGAAGTAACGATAACCAAACATTTGCCGAACTTCGTGTTACCATAGATGACCCTAGTTACTTTTAAGTTTGGCAAACCGAACTTCCATAAGCCTTTGGATTTTATAATTTCCTGCAAGTTAGGTATTCCAAACATTTGCCGAACTTCGTCTTACCATAGATGGCCCTAGTTACTTTTAAGTTTGGCAAACCGAACTTCCATAAGCCTTTGGATTTTATAATTTCCTGCAAGTTAAGCATTCCAAACGTTTGCCGGACTTCAGCGTTTCTTGCCAAAGTACTCTAAAACGGAGTGGGGGACGATATTTGGCTTCAAATCTTTCTAAGGTCAAGCCATTTAGTTCATTAGTAAGGCATGTCGAAAAATCAGTTTGGAGCGAACTTGGCTTTCCGAACTTAGGCTAGCCCAATTCGAATCTTATTCGTTTTAAATTAGGCAAGCCGAACATTGGTCTTGCTTATAAGTGTCTTGAGGCAAGAGGTCGCTCATCATCGGCGTAGCGTCGCGGTATGGTACAGGGCTCTCGTGCGTCAGGTACAGGTTCGAGTCTCGCGTTCGACATATTTTAAATAATTGATAATTATTAATTATAATTACTTTTAAGGTGAGTGTGATGTAAATTTAAGTGTTGTGTGTAACTAATGTATCTAACTCCTCCATCAACTCCTTCCTCCTTGACTTATAAAATCCCCCAATCAAAAAAAACTTCTTCGCATTAAAAAAAGCGCTAAAAACAAAAAAAAATAGTTACCGAAAAAATAATATTAAATAAAAGAAAAAAAATAAATTTTTTTTTATTCGCTTATTTGAAAAATTTAGTCCTAATTTCAATATTTATACTTAAAATAGTAAAAGTAGATAAAAAAATAAACATTTGTTATTATTAATTTTCGCTTTATAATAAAAAAGATAAAAACGAAGAAATAATTAAATTTAGATTCTTCTTTGCGAATTTGGTTTCCAAATTGCTGCCTAAATTCGGACCGAATAAGGTTTAGAAAGTCACCAGCAAATATGGTTTCCAAACCACTGCCTAAGTCGGAAGCCAAGTTAGGCCCAAATTCGCAACTGCGTTACGTCCCAAACTTCAGTCTGGTTTGGATGCCTCACTTGGCGCAAGTTTGGAATTCGGCATGCCTAACTTGCGCCGAATCACTGCCTCACTGAAGTTTCTAGTCGGGATAATTATTCCATAATGTGATTTCTTATTTTTTTTTTTTTTTCAGTGTAATTTCGATGAAATTTATAAACTTTTAAGAATTTCTTACTGGCTGAAATAAAATAATCAAAGTTGAACAAACAAGACAGGTATACACCAGAAGGTATCTAAAGAGAAATCGAAAAAAATGATTTTCAGAAAATGGTGAGGTCTGTATTGAGAAAAACCTTAAAATCTACTACTAAAAGGACTAATACAATCGAAGTTGTTTTTTGACTCAGCCGGATAATCATCATAAAACACCGAAAAAACTATTTTTATGACCTCAATGTGGTTGATTTGAGAAATACATTCTTGTAAGTTTACTTTGAATCATGTCACTCCCTTTAACATCAAAACTTACTTTTCCTCATTTTTGAAAAAGTCATTTTTTCTCATTTCCTGTTAGCAACAGTCGTGATATTTATATGTCTGTTTACAGAGTTAATTTACGTTTAATTACGTTCAATATCAAAACTTGCACCACAAAAATTATCTTCCTAAAAACGTACTTCAAAAAAACAAAATACTTCTAGAAATTAGAACAAAAAAAAATTTTTATTTCGACTGAATATAGCCATTAAAACTCGAAATTTAATATAAGTGATAAGAGAGATAAAATGTGGAGTGTGTAGTGTAGCATGACATTAAAGTACCAAAACACGATACAAGACTTTGGGTGAAGCTATCTCTCGCTTTGCTTGGACATCAACACTTACCCTTATCTGAAATGGTTTTCGTTGAACTAATTTCTTCCCTCTCTATACAATACTCTATTTTATGAACGCGTTAACTGTTGGAATATTATTCCAACCGAAAACATAATCCATATCATATATATATATATATATATATATATGCAAACTTGTTCAATTTTTTAATTAAAAAAATGAATTTTACTATTTTTCGGATCTTTTAACATGAAATCTACTTAAATTTAAGTGAAATTTTTGATACATTCTAAATTTGAGCATTCCTTACCGCTGAAATTGATCCGAAAATTATAATGATTACTTCAGCAGCTTGATCGATTGGCAAAAAATCGTACGATCGACGTATCTGTAACTATTGGATTGATAGATATTTGGTACCGTTCGTCTACAGTTTATAGCACGTGTTTACGGTTTTATGCTTGCTCATAAAACGAAGCATATAGTTGGATGAACCAGCGGTGTTTCGTTTCCATCCAGGCTACCGTATATCTCTGCAGCTTGGACTTATTATATTTACTTTTAAAATAAAATTAAATAAATTCACTAAAAAATGTAATCAGAATATATCTTAACACTTTTTATTTTAATTTACTCTACAAAATTTAACATATAGAATCAAAATTATATGATGGCTTTCGGATGCATCTAAAGTAATTAATACAATTCATTTGTACAAATTTGTATTTCAAAAATAAAAAATAAAATTGTGTTCAAATTCATCTTTTGCATTTTTTTTCATAAAGTATATTGCGAAAAATGATTTTTTCATCAATATTAGACGCTTCATTTGCTCGTCTCATAGTTTAAATGGACAGAAATAATTTAAGAATTCAAAATGATTTGTTATGATCAACCGCCATACTATTTCAAACTATTATATCTACTATTCTAACTATTTCCAAATTACTTTTTCTTCTTTAAGTACAGCAGAGGTCCTAAATATTTGAACTTTCGGGGCCGAAATTTTAAGAATTTGAAAGAATGAAAATAGGAAAATTAAGATGAAAGTAAAAGTAAAGAAAATCTATAAAAATAATAATATTATAATATAGAAAAGGTCGAGATTAAAGTTATTTAGTATAACCAAGAGCTCTACTGTACAGTAAAATCTCCATTTTCTAATTCTCTTTCTATGACATCCCCACCGTTTTCACTAAAAAGTAGTGGAGGGGCTTGTCTACCGTCATATATTCTCTAACTTTAATTTCTAGAATTTAAAACACCTCGAAGTCAAAATTCAAGAGACTCCCCTGTATATATAACAATAATCAATTTTGTTAAAGTAGGAATATTACAGATTTTCGAACAAAAATAAAACTCTACCGATTGAAAATAAGTACAATTTTTTAATAAGAATATAAATATATCTAAGAACCTTTCTTGTTGCGAAATTTTGTTGACCAGTGTTATGAACTCCGAAATAATTTTTCGTAATTATTGTTCCAATAAAACTGAATTATAAAATACTATGTACAACAGACTGTACATAAATACATTTGCACAAAAATTAGCTTGGTATGTCCGAGAGCCGGCTTAAAAGTTTACAAGTATACAGTTTCTCGCTTGCAACCATAAAACGTCCATTTTAAGTTTTGACGATCGAGAATTGCATATAACTGACAATGCAGCAGCAATAGCTTTGAAAGGTATAGCTGGGTAGGCTGTACATATTATAGGAAGCACATAATTTTCCCGTAAATGAATAAGAATAAATTGGATACTTGAACCAATGAACCAATGGTATTCTTTGGTCGAAAGATGCTGCTTAGCAGTCTCGAGTCTCACGAATGAGGATGCTAAGAGATCGGTTGAACGTACTCAAAAAATTTTATGAAGCCTAATTACAGAGCCCTTCTGACCGCCTCCTGCCAACACCGACGCTCTAAGTGTTCGACAAAGGATCTATTTTTTTTCTGCTTGCGATAATTTGTAGCATCGCCGAAGGAGGCTCCTCAGGTACTTAAATATTTACTGAAGAAGGATCTCATTTTAAATTCACCGTCAAGCCATTATTATATGCTAAAAGGCATATCGGTTGTACAAAAATTTATAAGTACAACGATTGATAAATTTATAGCCAAAACCAGATAATTATTATTATATGTTGTATACAATACGATAAAAAGTTTGGAACACCGAAAATTGCACAACTCATGCTCATTGAATTTTGAATAAAAAAAATTACGACGACGGTTGACCCTAAAGGCCATCCCTGCAACTTCCCGCTCATTTTGTACGTAAGCGCTGAAAATTACACATTACGTTTTTGAGCTCTTCAAGCTCAAAAATATGATTTTTGTGTCAATTTGAGCTCTTCGAGCTCAAAACTCTAATAGCAGTTTAATAAAACACAATTTTTTGAATTTTCAAACCGCAATAACTTTTGAATGATTGAACCGATTTTCACGCGGTTGATGACATTCAACGCAGTTTTTAAAGCCTCATAAAGAACTTATAAGTTCTATTCGATCGAATCAAAAATTTCGAAGTGATTTCAAAAAAACACTTTTTTCGGTTTTCTTTCGACAACGATAACTCACGAACAAATCAACCGATTTCGACCGGGCTGGTGGCGATCGACGTGGTTTTTTAATCTTAAGAGCTGATTAGATTTTGGAATTGATAGGTGAAGTCATTTAAAAGTAATTCCAAAAAAAACACATTTCAAAAAATTTTTTTTTGTAGTTTTTTTGAGATTTCTCAAAATCTACCGGTTCGAATCGGTCCAAAGTATATTAAAACTCTAAGTTTGGTCAAGCCCTTTCGAATAGCGCCAACCGCGATGAAATCGATCAAGCCGTTCAAAAGTTAAAAAAGGGTTACACACACACACACACACACACACACACACACACACACACACACGCGCGAGCGCGCTCAGGCATACACACATACATAAGCTTCCTAGGACCTCAAAACGTCGAGATATGATGAGAACTCAGAACTCGATTTTCGAAAAACGGGGTAAAACCAATAACTTCCCGATTTTTGAAAATTTTCAATTTTCTTACCGGGAAGTTAAAAATATATTCTATTCCTGATTTATGAATTAAAATGAAAAGAAACGAAAATTTATTATTGTTGATTATTTGCGTATTTTTTGTTTCAAATATTTCGCAGTATTTCTTTAACCTGTAATAAAATTTCCTAATACGGCCATATCTGGGCATTTATTGACCAAAAAAATTTATTTTAAAAAAATTGATTCAAATAATACATATTTTATCACGTCATTGCGCGTGTTTCTAAGCGACACACCCTTTTATGTTGCTTGGAAGGAAAAATCTGTTGATTTATTTTATTTTGATGTTTTTTTCATTTATATTGCACGAAATGTTTTGCATTATGTATAAGTCGTGCAATAACGCCCAAAGATGTAATCTGTACGTTGTACGTCATAAGGCAATAAACCATTGCATTATAATTAATTGATTGTAATTTATAATAAATATTAATTAATTAGAGATTGAACCTTAATCCGAAAATATATAAACGTATATCAAAGAGCAAGATTGGGTTGTGCTATCATTCCTACATTTATATCGCCTTTGTGTGTTCTTCGCATCAAAGAATTTGAGACGTGATAAAATGGCGACCATGTAGGCATATATGTACAGCCAAATCAGATACAAAAGAGATAAGAAAAATAAAGTATAGCAAAGTTCTGTATCTCTCATGAATAAAGGATGAGCAGGCGAGACGCTGTAAAATCATATAATAGATGAATGACAACGTCAAAGTTACATTGTGTTGTTTTCTAGTGCAAAAATATACATCAGCACACAAGCATGTGACAACATTGAAGCTTTGGTCTTCAGGTTATACCTTGTCGTTAAACAGAAATAAAATTTCTTCTGCCTCTTGACTTGAGCGTCCTTTGTTATATATACGGCTTTTTTTTGTATTTTTTAGCCTTAAGACACATACACATCTATGTCATTATAAATCTATATCCGCATGTCAGAGCATGATTCTCAGTTATAAGATTCACCGTGTATAATGTCTCAATATGTACCGAAGTATCTGATGGACAATGAAATGAGCATAAAACAAATTCTCTACCCGGATTCTAAAATATAAATTCGAGCATTAATATTTTAAAGCCTTGGTTCATGTGTGATGTATATTATATACAATGTAATTTATGACATATAAAACGTTTTGTCCTGGTTAACATCACAAGCAGGTAGCAACCAGAATAAGTATTTGCCTCAAGGACACGTTATCCTGAGTCACGCAAAGTAATTTCCGTGAGTGGAATTCGAGTATCTTAGACACACAAGCACTCTGGCAATAATTTTCAGAGTGAATTTTCTTTCGAAATTACACTTGAGTACTCAAACCATCTCTTGTGATTTTAACGTTCCTTTTTAGCAGCGGTCTTATCAATCAAATAAAACGAGATAAATAAAACGAGCGCGTTGTAGAAGCCCTCTTCTTTACAAAAATTGCTGAGAGGAAATCATGGTGCTGCGATGACATCTTGGATAAGAAAAAAAATTATATCGGTGATAATACCTTCACAGTAAAAATATACATTTTTAACATATAAAAAATATATGTTTATTTTATGCATATATGTTTACTAAAAATCTATTTGAATCATTTTTTTATATACGTCATATGTAGAAATCATATTTATATTTATAAATTTTGGATATATCTGTTTTTATTCGAAGAAAACAATAAAAAGTTAATAATTAATATATTCAAAACTAAGTAAATATCGTATTGAAAAGATTACCTAAAGTCAAAAAATACAAGTTTTAATACATTTATCTCTTAATTAGAGTGGATATGAAACGAGTCTTATGAACTTTGAAAATTGATTTTAAAAGATTGTCTTTTATGAAAAAACAAGTTAAAACAACGACAAACAGAATATACATAACAACAATAAAATTAGTTTTAAAAATTGTTAACAGAGAAAATAAATTTTCAAAATTTGAGATACAAGTTTAAAGGAAAAAATTTACAAAAAAATCGACTAGTCCATACAGTACATGAAAAAACAAAAATTTTGAAAAAAAAAATTTAGTTTAATCATTTTTGAAGAAGTTGTGATCCAAAACATGCAATTTAATGTAAAAATTCGATGACTTTTTGAACATATGTAATAAAAAAATCTCAAAATTTACCAGGAAATTTTTTCTAAGAGTATTGAAAAATGGGAGAAATCAAAATTCTTCACCCTGCCTAATTTGGCATGGGATGTCCGCATTTATGTATTTTTTTTTTTTTTTAATAACATTGACGACAATGTTTCGCTGAAATATTATGCATTTTTTTTTGTTATATTACAGTCATATATACAGAGTTGAAAGATTAAGGGGTCGAAAAAACGTCAATTATATTTGATATAGACATTTCTCACTCGTGTTTGCTCTTGAAGGGTGATCTATCTGAGCAGAAGGATGGGCCAAACAAACGACGAGGGTGAATGAGAAAATACTTGTCTGGAAGAGTCTCTCCGCATGGCTGGATTTGTATATTCAAGGGAAGTTATGATGGCGACTGCGAGACGTTGAGGAACATTAAGGGTGTGCCCCGGATATTAGCCAACGTTACGAATATCATACTTATGTTACCCTCTTGTGAAAGAGGCGGACTATGACGTTGTACACTGTTTCCCTTCCTCTTCTTCAAGTTTAATGTTCTAGTATGTACAGATGTATATATACTTGAGAAGAGAAGACGAGAAACGCTATCAACGTAGACTTCCTCCCCATCCCCTGTTCTGGTTTTATTCTTTCACTTCTTCACCTCACCTCAAATTTCCAGCTCGATAAATCTCTTGGTGCGTTTATATTTCTTGCTACGTAGACGATCGTCGACGCAAAAGAGCAAGCGCTGGCGTTATGGATTACGGGGTGGATTCTCTCAAATCATAGTAGTGGTATATATTGCGAAAGATTATTCCTGATATACCCAGACGAAGCTACGAGACTTTACGAGCCAGTAGACTATTATTCATTCAAAATCCCTGAGCAGGTTTTGAAACGATATTAAATGACATGCAAAGAACAATTGAAACTTTTGAACTAAGGTTTTTGTGGTTCGAAATTTTAATTTGACAAGTGATAGATATATTTTTTTAAGACACGCCGAAAAGTTAAGTGGAAATATGGCTCTAACTCGTACATTGTAATATAATGTATTAACTGTAAAAATTTTAACGACGTTATACATATAACATTTTATGATTAACTATATAAAGTTGTAATCTCAGGGCAAAGTATCGTGTCGAAAAATTCTGAAATGCTTCCATAGAATTTTCAAGATTCCTTTTATTATTTTTTTACTCAGAAAATATATTACATATGTATTAAAAATATGCGGATACAAACTATTTTAATGACTCATTTATTATTCGTTTATTTTTTTTTTTTTTTTTTTAAGATTTACTAAGATATCGATTTTTTTATTTATAAATCGGATAAAAAAGTTACAAATAAGCAACAAAATAATATATTCAATATTTCTTTACCTGAAAATCTAAATAAATGCTATTTAATTTAAATACGTCAATATAAATTTTTGAATAAAGCTACTTGATAAAGTAAAAAAAAAATCTTCAGTTTTCTCATGAATTGTTTCATGTTGTTTAACTCTTATCCTGTAAAACCGAAACAAACTTTACTTTCAGGGATATTTCATTCAAAATACCACAAATATACTTCCATTTTAGGGAGACAGGAAATGAAGTGCTATATTCACATTCCGGACACACCGATAGATATATGCTATATGCATTAACCCTGTGCTTTATTAGTCGAGAGAATCTCTCTTATCGATCCAAACTCACCCTGAATTATAATTCTACACAAACACGCACTTACTCTGGGACATTGGCATACCTCTATAGAGCACGAAAATTATCTCCGCTGAAAGCTGGGTTTATGAGGATCATAAACCATAAAGGTAGCCATCGACAAGTGATTTGAAATGTAAACAGTTAGACACTGGAGACGAGAAGAATTCGGGTTACTGAAAAAAGAAAAACTCACTCTCAGGAAAATTTAAGAGTAACAGAATTCAATTTATTCATTTATCTTTTTTTCTATTAAAGGTTTTTTGGTTGTTTTGAAGATTAGATTCCGTAATTAGTATATCATAACATAATATAGTCTTAACCATAAAAATCTTTATCATTTTTCTATTTTAAATAGAATTTCAAGAAAATTATTTCAATTACTGGATTCAAAAATGAAAACAAGAGTTTAAACAAGACCAAAGTATACCTTACCGTCAATTTAGCCAATTTTTGGATATTACAGTGAAACTACTAATTTTTTAAACAAATTTGACTGAAATTTCATGCAAAATTTGAATTTAACTTTCAAAAGTTGTTTACAAATAATTCTTTTGTATTTTTTTATTATAAGAAGGGAAAATAGTACCGTTTGATAAAATTTTTAGTGAAGGAATTCATTGCATTGAAATTAAAGCTTATCGATTTACTTAAGTAGATATTAGTCCTGAAGGTTAATTTTAACATGATTTTTAAAGCTATAAACCTGCTTTGTTGATTTTAATTTTCAGAAAATTGAACGTTCTTTACACATGAATTCAATACCGTTGGATTTGAAGATAATACATCTCTGCTAGACTTTTTTATGATTGTTGTACAAAGAGCTTGGGTCTTTTATTCAAAAAAGAAAAATACATCATTTACCACTAAATATATTTTCTTTAAAAAAGAAAATCCATATCTAGAAATAGATGACCCTGAAACGGAAGATCGTTCCTGAAACTTCCCGTTATTTTTGAGGATAACAATGTATAACGGTTGATAACTTTTCAAAATTCAAATTATTCATTATTTTTAAAATTTTTTAATAAATTAATCAGTTGATTTTGATCCAGCTGGTAATGTTCGATACATTTTTTAACACAATAAAGGGAATGATTTCAAAAATTATTCGGTAGGAGAATATGAATTTTATGCGATACAGTTGTTTTTATTTTTTTTTTTAAATTAAAATTTTCTAATAAACTTTGATATTTGATTAAATTGAAGTTTTGGTGAATTTTTTTGAAATTTGAAGGGTGACTTCTAAGCTTTCTCGAAAAATTATTGAAAAAAAGCTTCAATATAATATCTTTTACAACGAAGTTTTTAGAAAATAATAAAATTTCATGATATTAGATTGTAAAAAGAATATATATTTTTGTAAAAAAAAGGAATATGTCTCATATAAGTTCGCATAGTTGTATTTATTAAAGATTTTTAATGCTAGTTTTGTATGTAAACAACACGAAAAGGGTAACTTTTGTTTGTTGGAATAATCTTGGTGAGGGTTATAAGAGAAATTTTATTTCATATCGTCGCAAATTTTACGACCAAATTAACTGTAGCAATCTCGTGAAATGGAATAGTATTTATTGGGAGTATACCTAAAGTAAAACAACAACACCAATTGTATGAATTGCTTTTTTCCAACAACTAGTCTAATTTATTAAGATTTGAAGTTAGATTTTTTCAATTTTTGGAAGTATATTCAAAATATATTATATATTTAACGATCTCGAAAATTTCAACTTTAAAAATGAATCGATTAATAAACGTGCAATCGACTAAATAACGGAGCTAAAATTTAGAACTTCCACTGAGCTTATATATGGAACTTAAAAAAATATTAAAAATTTTTACTTAATTGTTTAAATATGAAAATAAATTACACTCTAAAAATATTTTTATTGATTTCAAAGATTAATGACATTGAAAACATCAAACAATTTAAAGTTTTTATTGTCAAGTAAGTTATATGGGAAAATAAATGAATTTTTTCAACAATATTATCTGGTTTCTGTTCTTACCGGTAACATTCAATATCTTATTATATTTTTTTGATAATTTTTAAACAATTGCTTTCTTAAGTAACACAAATTAATCTAAAAAAAATTATTGCAAAAATTTCAGACCTAAGTATTAAAATAAATGCAGTAAAAATTTGAAATATTTGGATAATTTTTTTTCTCTACAAATTGTGAAGTTTGAATATTCTTATTTTAAATTTAAAAATAAACTTAACCAAAATCAAAATGAACTGTAACATGACGAATTCAAGGTAAAATATGTGTAACAATAGAATATAAACACAGAGAGGAAAAATAGTTTGAATTTTTAGCATAACCTCGAAAAGGGAGCGTCGGACGAGTTATAAGTCTGAGAATGCCATCGAATTTTATGAGGTCATCCGTTAGAAGGAAATTCGAGTTTGTTTGGAGTATAAGCTGAAGATTAAAGCAACAATTGTAAACATCACCTAGGTTAAAGAAAAGTTAAAAGCTTTCGAAATTGTAGCAATATATTTAAAGGGTTGAAGCTTAAAAATGATATTAACGAGGAAGCGTGAAAATTCCAGGAGTGGCACGCGTACACAAAACCTTACTCGCTCCTTTACTCTCGATTTCAACGTGCCTTTATTGCACCTCTTAAATTCGCATTTATGAGCTCTTATGTTCTCCCCCGCTTTGACGGCTTCCATCCATCGTCGGTCGTCGGTCGGCTAGTCGGGCGAAAACAGTTGAGTTAGACCTGCTTTACTTATATAGGTAGATGCATACCGTTATGCACCTAAAACAAATCGATATGGCTTTTCAAATGACCACTATAAATGTAATAGAGGTATCTTTAACAATTATTCATTATTCACTGGTTAGCCATCTTATTCGTGTTATATACCATTATATAAGTATCAGTGATATAAATGATATCCTAATAAATTTCACTGTCACATTTATTAATCACTGTGGACATTTTCAATCTAAGAGTCTAATGAATAAGAAATTTCTCAATATTTGATAATTTTATTTTTTTTAAACACTCCTTTTTATCATGCCAAAAATTAAATAAAAATATGTGCACAATATTTTATATAATTATTTGTTTTATTCCATTTTTTTAAATATCAAATTAAAACTCCTTAATGATTAAATAATACTCGAGGTTCTATTAACTCAAGCTTAAACTTTTAAAAATGATTATTTGTGAAGGTATAAAATAACTGAGTTTTTAAATGAAGATTTCGTTTGTATAACAGATAAAAATAATGAAAACTAAAAAATTTACTTAAATTAAGAAAAATTTCTTAGTTCAAGAATTTTTTCCTATGATTAAGTTGAATTTTTTTTTCAGTGTAGCTAAGATCTTTATTTTATAATGAAATACAAAATATCCAAATTAATAAACAAGTTTTAATATTAACAATCATTCAAGTATATTTTTTATGAAATAAATAACGTGGTTATTTTTACCATGAAAAAAATAAATTTGATAGTTTTAAAAAAACGTATGAGTAAATATCTGATGATACTTTTAAGAAATTTAATATTACAAATAATTTTTATATTAATGTATTATAACCATCAGCTCATAAATCTTTTAAAAACATTCAATATCTGACATTTGTTTAATTTTGTAATTCATATGCATGTATTATTTAAAGTAATTCCAATGTCTTTGCTGTTTTCATGAGGGAGCATTAATAGATATAAACATTACATTTTATAGCAGTCGTCAGACACAAATTTTAATTTTATTTAATCTTTACCTTCAACATCGCAATCGACACGTGTTAGAGTATAAACCAAAAAAAAAGTTATCATCTATATCTACAGATGATATTTCACGGAATCACCTCTGCAATAGTTAATTTTATAAAAAATTCTAAATATCGGGTATCTTACTTCAAAAATTAATTAAGGTATTTTATACCATTATTTCTTTATTAAGTATTTAATCTATCGTAAGAATTACATGTTGAATATTCATAAATATAATAAATTTTTTAGAAACACACTTACGAAAAAAAAGGCAGGAGAATCGTGCTGTTAATGAGATTGTCAGAACGCTCAATTCCTTCTTTGTATTTTTTTTGTATCTTTAGAGCAGGACGGGAAAAAACGAAACAGGATTGGAATTGAAATGAGAGAATTCAGACGTGGTCAATAAGTGAGGGTGCCACAGGGTGATTAGGGGAGGACTCTGATGGGAACCATGAACCATGATGAAACCGGCTCTTCGAATAACTCGAGTTGGATCCAACCAATTAAGATATCGACTTGATCGTGGGTTGGACCTCGGAAATTCTTTCATGTGGTAGACGTAAAAAAAGAAGAAATATGCGTATGTCCATAAATAATTGAAGGCCTTAATTAATGGTTGCATGTATATATACACTGGAATTTCTTTTGATTTACCAAGATACTGTATATCTACTCACAAAAATTTGATCTTCCGGAATTTCTATTATTAATTTTCCACGACACTGAAAAAAATTACTTGATTCAAGAAATAGTATATTACACTACAAGGGCAGAAAGTTTGAGATTCCTGCACTGCGCGCCATATGCCCGAGACAGC